>CATKWJ010001179.1:0-31272 GCA_949825065.1 Odontocerum albicorne
ATATATATATATATATATGTTTATTTTAGGTTTTCAGTTACTTCGCGAACTGTAAATATTGGATTCTGACATCAGATCTACCTGGAGATCCCTCAGCAGCTTCCTTACAGCATTTTTTATTTTTTGGCCTGGATGCCTATATAACCCTTCGCTAAAACCAAACAAAAAAATCACATATTAACCTCTACAGAAGAGTAATGGGCTTTGTCAAAAGCCAAAAAATATCCGGCTTGTATAGCAAACAATGATGAGATATTGACAGAATAAAGAGGTTTCCTCAACATCTGTTAATAAAAAATCTTACCATTGTTCGTCAACAAATGGCATAAAGACTAAAAACCATCTTGTCTGCACTAAGAATAAAAACATTTAAATGATGTGTAGAGATGAATCTATGGTATAATGAGGAATGTTGCCTAGGCATAAAGTGAGCACTTAACTCAGCCTTCAAAGGTGGTCATAAGCCCACAAAATACCAATTAAAATAGATACCGTCTCCTGTACATCCAAAACAGAGAACTATGTTACTAAAGAGTCATCCAGGCCAAAAAAAAAATGCTGTAAGGAAGCTGCTGAGGGATCTCCAGGTAGATCTGATGTCAGAATCCAATATTTACAGTTCGCGAAGTAACTGAAAACCTAAAATAAACATATATAACCCTTCGCTAAAACCAAACAAAAAAATCATATATATATATATATATATATATATATATATATATATATATATATATATATATATATATATATATATATATATATATATATATATATATATATATATATATATATATATATATATATATATATATATATATATATATATATATATATATATATATATATATATATATATATATATATATATATATATATATATATATATATATATATATATATATATATATATATATATATATATATATATATATATATATATATATATATATATATATATATATATATATATATATATATATATATATATATATATATATATATATATATATATATATATATATATATATATATATATATATATATATATATATATATATATATATATATATATATATATATATATATATATATATATATATATATATATATATATATATATATATATATATATATATATATATATATATATATATATATATATATATATATATATATATATATATATATATATATATATATATATATATATATATGCATTAACTAAGTTTATGAATGGAATACATAATATGTTGGTCTATTTTGAGCGGGGAGGGGGTAATTAATACCGTCCAATCAAAAATTATAGCGAGCGAAATGATTTATGAGAAACTTACTAATTTGTTCAGAATCATATAAGATGGGGTCGTTGGAGTGCTACTATGTTGAGTAGTTTATGTCAAGGAACTTCTTATATCGATAATTATTGCTGAAACTAATCTACTTTTCTATATTGATTAAGAAGTAGATTATTAATTATCTTTTTTTGATTTCCAATGTGTAATCCTCGAGTGTGCTATCAATTTAAGTTGTTTTCACCTGGCGGTTTTAAAACGCATTGCATTCATTGATGTTTAGATTGATTCGTGAAAACCAATTTTAACTATTGTGTATCTTTGGTGAATTATTAAATGGCGATAATATGATTAATGAGAAATTCTAATAATCATGTGTGCAAAAAACCATTTGATTATTTTAAATCCTTTAAAATACCTGGAACATAATATTTTTTTAATGTTCGTTCGTCTCATTAATTATTTTAGACATTATCGAGTATATCGGTTAATACAGTTACAATAAAGGTCAATTATACAATGCATAACAAAATATACCACAGAAGGAAGATTGAAAAAAAAATATAAATCATGCTTTATTGTAAATTGGTTTTGTAACAGGTTCAAAGGTTTTCAAAAAGCGCAACTTTTTATTCTTTAGAAGCTTAACTGTGGGGAATGTAGACAGACACTCGCAAATTCATTAAATTATGTCGTTTTCCAAGCGAGTGGTTGGGGGTGTTCTTATAATTTGGTAACCGTGGTCTAACGCTTAGCATTCACGCTCTTTTCAGCTGAATTCACATTTTTCTGTAGCATATACAGGGTTTAACAAATATACAGTGCTATTGAGCAACATAATAAATAACACTATATAAAAACTTGTCCTTATGACTGCAGTATATTAAACATACCGATCGTCTTGGAAGTTTAATTTCCTTGCCATCGAAATTTTGGGTTTGATTTAACAAGAATAAACCAATAGACGCACAATTCTGCCATTCACGGCTGACAACAATACTCGATCGCGATATATAGCCCCTATCGTATTAAATTTAGCAAAAAGTTATATAATGGCGTAATCATGTCTATATTTTCCCAAAAGTCAGAGGCGGCATTGTTCGTACTAAAAGTAAGATAAAATTTCAAATCAGAATCGATTTTTTCTCTTCCTGTTAACAATGTTTTATTTAAGGATCCCTATTAAAAACGGTCCTCATCGGATACACTGACATAAACTATAGAGAAGAATGCACCATTTCAGAGCACAAGATGTTTTATTACATCTTTCACAAGGTTCATTGGAGTTGTTGGACTTTTATGATACACTAAATTTCCTTCGGATATATTCATGGCTTCTTCTATTATTATAGTTATCCAGTCAGAGCCATTCACTTCTAAGTTCTAGGAACACGACAGGAAGCTTTTTATTGATACGATCTACGTTTAGAACCATTCTGTTTTTTCCTTTTTCAATTGATTCTCACTATTTTTGTTATTTTATTTGCTGATAAAAAACTAACTAGAAAAACTACACGAAATTTGTTTTGATCACGGTTCGCAGTTTCTGGTGGAATTATTTGTATTTTTTTTATTTTAACGCAATTATTATGTGAATCGAATGACGTCACGGAAATGATTATATTCTTAATCTTGGTGACTGTCGATTATTTCGATATCAAAGTGATATACTCGTATCACTTAATGTTTTTATTATTTACACTTCTTCGCCTGTTGATTACTGTTCTTGCTAACATGTGTATTTCACGATTTTTATCATATTGCTTTTTTTGATTGCTGTAAAAAAAATATACAAATCAATTGATTTTTGTGCCGCCGTTTAGTAACCGAAGTCACCCCTTTCTAAAGAAGCATCTCTCGAGAATATTATTTTATATGGAGTGTCTCACAATTTTCCGATTTATCAAAGGAATTCGACTACCAAAGTTTACTGAGCGAACAAAACACATGATAAATTAGATTAAATAACCTATTTGCCTCATTATTTTTTCCAAAATACTAATAAAAATTATACCTGGACTAATATATTGAAATTATTGATAAATTCTTTGAATATTTCAGTCATAAAAACTTATATAGTAAGTACCCAAAAACCACTGTACTTCCTATCGCTAGTTATAAATTAATTTCAAGTAAAAAAAGTTATCAAAATCGTCTTAATAGTTCAAGCTGTAATGTTTTTTTTTTGTGTATAACAATTCCATACATAACTATGTTACTTGCTGTAACAATCACATAGCTATGTTACTTATCATTCAATCGATAATCGTTAAAATAATATAAAGATCTCAAGTCATCTCCGAAAATGTTCATTTTTACAAACTTGAGTGACATGCATCCCGTAGAGTTGAATGGACAATATAAAAATATTGATGGGTGAAGCTGGATGTTAATAATTAGAATAGAACATTGTAAAAGTGGAACGACATGAGCTGAAATTAAAGAAAATATACAAAAATGCTTAGTAGTGACTAAATAATACTGAATTATTTTTCAATTCTTTTACATCTCATTATTTATTTTGACATTTAATCTATCTAAATATAAACTGATAAACTGGCAAACAGTTATATGTCATGAATATGTTATGATTAAACAAATATAAATTGCATCAAAATTATTATAAATGTGTTTTTTTAGCAAACAAATTATACTCTATTCGTTTGTCAGTGGAACTTTTTATTAGGCGGTTTGGAAAAATAAAGAAAAAAAACTCATATAATTGATTTTTTTGCGAGCTAATATGTTAAAAACAATAATATTATATTGTATATTCTAATCAGTGACCTTTGCGAGATAATATGTTACAAACATAATAATATTAGATATTCTAATTAGTAACCTTTGAAACTTTTTTTTATTTTCTCTATTGATATCTGATTAATTTAATTACGTGATTATTTCTATTAATTCATTACGTGATTATTTCTATCGACAGGTAATAAACAGTTTTTCGTTTACCTTATTGCCAAAAGAAGGATCGAATGCAAATATATATTTTTATTAAATGGTTTATTTGTCAAAAAGATTCAACAACCAAAACTCTTCAGGATTTTGAGATGGTAAAGCAATTTATGTATTTTGGATCTTGCTCAACACATGCCGTGGATTGCAATGTGTGAAATGTGGTGTTAGAGACGGAATTTGTGCATTCCACGAATAGCCGGAAGAACCAATCGATCAATTATTGAAAGACCCCGGGTTCGGAACGCGTTTATCTGTTTGTGTACTATAAGAATCTTCCTATACTTTGGATTTATAAGGCGGGGAGAGAGTGACAGCTTTGAACGGTCGACTTAAGAGGGAAGCTTGAATGACAAAAGGAGCAGAAATCGGGTACCCATCCGATGTAGTAACCAGGTGAAAAAGGCGGCGGGGTGTTCATTTCAAGAGTGGTTACACAGGTCGTGGATCGTCTGTGCTGAAGAAGGATGCTTAATGACTATGGTGATCACGATCCTTAGAATTCAGGGAACGACCAAGAAGGATCACCTTCTTCAATATGTCACAAGTACCAGAACCTTGTATTAAGTTTATTTGATATTTTGTCAACATTAAAAGTATAAATAAATATTAGTTATAGATCGGACAGAGGAAATATAAAATGAACTTTCTTTGAGTGTATCATCAATCAGTGTAATTTTGTTTCGAAACTTCTCAGCAGTGCACAATAAAATGTATTAAACTGAATAGTAAATATTTGATGCCCGCCAGAACCCGGAACGTGCGTTGCATCGCATCGCCTGATCAATCAGCGATGGATTTAATAGCCGTTTTTAAAGTTCGTGATGCACAGTTCACGGTGTGGCTATAAAAGTGATGATATTTGATTTTTCTTTTTGAACGTAAGATTGATTGGACTTCGTGTACGTATCCTATTTGGATTAATAGCCAGAAATAAATGAACGAAGAAAGTCAAATATATAACAAGGCTGTTATAATCATTTTATTCTTTCTTAGATCTTAATCGAACAATGGAAGTGTTATCGTTGCAGTATTAATATTTGAAAAGATGACAACTTCGAGTTTTTGTTTTGCCATGGCAATATAAAATATGTTTATTTTTGTTCACATTATAAAGTTTTTAAAGTCGCTTTTTTATTAATATATATCCAAGACAAACCAATTCCAATTTACTCGTAATATCGCCAAAGACCGCTAAGTGTTTTGAATCGTTAACGATATAGCCAGGTTCATTTATCAATTTTCTCGATGTTATTTTTGGTGGGTCCTTATTTTTTTTCAGATCGTGGATTTATTGTTGTACAGTCATTTAGTTGCCGCTTATAAACATTCCAATAACACTTTGGAGTGAAATTTGTTCAGTAAGGACATTCTTGGAGATTTAGTCACCATGTAATAAGCGTGTAGAACCAAGAAGGTTCTATTTTCGGCTGATCCCGGACTGGTTTTATGTGTAGACCTTTTGCATCAAAACTCATTGTTGTACTGGCGCTGTCTAACACATATTCTTGAGGTTCTGTTAGAGTAACAGATGCTATGAAATAGCGCTTAGGAAGTATTTTATAAACATTTTATAAATCATTCTGCTTCGAGCAAAACAAACATTTTTTCATGTTTCACACGAAAAAATATACCATCATGCTGTTGGAGTAGTCATTTTTATATTGCGACACACGCCTTTCGTCTCCTTTGTATCCATACACCATACACCTTTTTCTTCTCGCTGGTGGTGAATCGGGGATTGTGCGTGCGTGTTTGTGCGTTATCTTCTCATTCATTCTTATAAAACTGCTTAACTATTTCAATGTATTACTGCCTAACTATTTCAATGTTTCAACTATTTTATTTGTCATTTGTCATTCTACTTTTATATCATTTGGACTCCTTTGAGGCTTTTCTTTTTTCGTTCTTGCTGACAGTTAACCTGAGGTGGTATATGTGGGTTTACTTTTTATTTTGTTTTCTGCCATACGTTTTTGTTTTTTATTTAATTTTTAATCTTAATATGCGGGGGTGTGGGCTGGAAGCCCCCGATGACCTTACGGTCGGGCTCGCCCTACATTGGTGGGTGTATCTCGGCCGGGGGAATGTTTGTGGGATGAGCCCGGACCTTTTAATGTCTTCTCTCTTGAATGTATTTTATTTTGTCATCTATTTATTTTTTCTGTTTTTTTTTTCTCTTCTTATTACATGTTCAAGGGTGTGGGCTGAAAAACATCTGGTGTCCCCGTGGCTGGGCTCGCCCTATATTGGTGGGGTGTATCTTGGCCGGGGGGATGTTATTAGATGAACCCAGACCTTTTGATAGCTTCTGTTTTTAATGTATTATCTTTTTAATGTGTTCTTGAAATGTGTCTAAATGTACTCGTATTATGTACATACTATGTTGCTATCAATAAACCTGTATTTATTTATTTATATCATCTGGCTTTTTTTTAAATATATTATTATAGTTCATGCACATTTTTGTCGGTCTCAGTAATTAATATAAGTTGAAATACAAATCCCCTCGTAGCGCCGGATCGCGCCCGGATTAATATTTATCGATCTCCTTTGCGGGCTGACCAGACCCATTCATTACGTGCGTCCGCCTGTCGGCCATGCTTGTTGCTTTACGGGGTGACAACTTTCATTTTTATCTTCTGGCAATAAACCCTTAGCACTATTACTAGTGACCTTTTGTGCGTACCTGTGGCCATTTTAAGCACCATAAAGTGTCATTGAAAAAAATAATATGCTGCCTACTTTAAACTCATATTTTTTAAATATCCATTATACAACATTTCCAATTTACATCGTTTAACGATATAACAATGCTACCAAAATTCCTGCATTTTGTTAATATACATAACCATTTTACTAGGCAAGGCCTGTGACGATATGTTCTTATTCCTTAACTACAGATTTCATATGTTTGTTCTTAATATTACAACATGTAGTTGACACATTTACATCTTTACAAACACTCAAATTCGTGTACAAATCCAACCGCATCATAATCTCACTGTGATCTCAACAACCGCATCATAATCTCACTATGATCTCAACAACCGCATAAAAATCATGTCGAACAACCCATTCCACATTCGCATCATCACATATACACATTCCACATTCGCATCAGTTATTGACTCACATACCTATGTGGAGACCGACAAAATCTTGGAGGTCGGAGTACCAACTACTCGTATCTAACTCAAGGAAACATTGTTGATGAACTAATAGTTCAGCAAAATGTTAGGGCTGTGGACAAGATTAGGGAAGTTATTCTAAATGCAATGATTTATGTTTCATTTTCAATAAATCGAGCTTTATATGAGGTATTTAAAAGACAGATTTCCAAATATTAACAGTTAAAAATTATTTATATTTCTGCAAAACATAATATGATTTATTTATATTTTTGTGATTTTTCATTTTAAGCCTTTTTGTGACACGGATATTTTAAATTTTAGTTTTCAGGTGAATAATATACAATACGTATTTCGATTTTTGAATAAAAGTTTTCCTATACTTCTTGTTCTGAGGTTTCAATGACGAGATATTATATTATTGATATGTGGGATAATCTAGTTGACCTTAAACAGAAATTCCTCGTTAATAAATTAGAAAATCTATAGTAACATAAATAAAAAAAAAACAGCAGAAAGGAATGTGATAAAATTTATTAAACATAAGAATCAATCAAATGTATATTTCCATATTATTACAATAACCTCTGATCATGATAAAAGTTATAAATAAATAAACAAATATACTATGAAACTAACGATTATTATTTAGAATCCATTTAATTTAGTGATAAACCAAGTCTATGCAATTCACTCTTGAAAATTTGTAAATATAACAAGGTTTTGAGAAATTTGAGATTTTCGCAGTTGTTCGACATGGTCGAACAATAGATTTTATGATTTGAATTTAATCTGACACATGGAGATACTATATGCACACGAAATCCTTTATAAAGGTGTTATTATAGTACGTGTTACTTTTAGATATGTACTAACTAATTTTGGTATAATTTTTTATGATGTTGGTACTGAGTTTTTTTTCTTTAATTGTTTATAATACGAGGTATCTCCGTGGCCTGGTTGGTAAGACGCCTGTTTTCCGACCGGGGGGATTACGACTTCGATTCCAGTTGGTATCTAATTTTTTTCAAATAAGATTTCAGTCTGATTTTCACTTGACTTTTTTAATATAATTTAGCTTGGTTACAAGATATTGCCACATAACAATACGACCGCGACTGTAGTGTATACATAGAAAATGTAAAACAATATAATATAATATTAAATTAAATTGGATCTGTTTAGTGGTAGTTTTAAAGATACCCACTTTTAGGGTAGGCAGAGATGATTCAATATTATTTGACGAAAATATTTTTTTAAATAAAGAGTAATGATAATATTGTCTCGAGTTCTGCCCATGAGATCAATAATAACTCGTAATTTCTTGATGTAATAAATCGATCGAAGGCTGTAGAAACCACCCAAACACATGGGAATGTTCACTAGACATACCGCGGATGCCCGTATATCTAACATGTTATATTATATTATACGGCTGCGCCCGTTGCGGCGCGGCCTTGGTCTGGGTCTGGGTCTGGGCCTGGGCCAGTTTCTAATTCTCCTCACTCGCAATGTCTTCTGACGAAATTGAAAGTTCAACAACAGTTATAGACATATGTCCCGTAATGATACGCATTTTTAAATGCATCAAATTGATTCTTGGCCATTTGTCATCTTTCTCGTCTTGGTTTCATTCAATTTCATAACACGACGTTGAAGTATTGCACTCATCAAAGGGGCATTCACCCATCATGGTATTTCGGGGGATGGTGAAATAACGAAATATTTAATTTTGTTGAATCTCTTATGGCATTTATCTTGGTTCATAAGCATTTAAGATCATTAATAAACGGCCAAGGCGTCTTTTCGGAGAAGTTGGTAGACTCTTGTCTTCCACCCAGGAGTTTCGGGTTCGATTTCCGATAGTACCTAAAAATATAATTACAAAATGAGTTTCAGTCAAGTAAGCATTCGTTTGGTACGATACTTGCATACGCTAGACATGTGGGGTTGTTGTTGCCCTTTCGCATGCGATAATAATGCCAAAACTTATGGTGACAAACCATGAATTTCCTGCTTATTTTTTCTAAACCCGAATACACGATTAAAGGGACCAAAAACGATGATGTCTCTCGGACACGATCTTCAAATGTTTGCATCAACAATCTGAAAATGTTGAGGATGGGCATATTAATGCGTCAAATATTGATCCTTACTGAAAGTAAGAAAGCAAGGGGCTCCAACCTTTTTAGGGTAAGGGGAACAAGATGATAATCAATAATGGACTCTTGGAAATGCTATGTATGTTATGTTTAACGTAATTTACTTGATTTTACTCAGTAATTCATCACCATTCTCATCAGCAAACATCAATCCGCACACATTTCCATTCGACATTCGTATCCAGAAGTCTAAATAATCGAAAATCAGGTAATTATTATTATACTATTTTATTCGTAATGATCGCAGTAATGTAATGATCACAGTAACTTAATGATCACAGTAACGCAATGATCACAGTAACGCAAATAAAATTTCACAAAATACGAGTATCTAGTTTATTATGCCATGTGTAGATTACTGGAAAAAGGTATTCGAATTTATATGGAAGTGACATTATGATTCGTCTAATACCCTTTGAGTTGTTTTTAAGTTATTAAGAAAAATGAATACAATTTCGTCGCATATAGTGAAACCTGGCAGCTTTATTGCCATGAAGCTACATCTTTTAACCAATCAGAATTGATGTTAAAGAGCATATAATTGAAAATTTGAACATTTAAGAGAAATCGGAAGACAGTCGTCTTGCCAATTAGGGCACGTAGGTCATTTATCTACAGGTTTTAAGAATTTAACTCCTATAACTAACTGTGTTAATGAGGCTTTTTGTTCTTCGAGTTGACTTAAGCATTTTCTTTTTTCGAGTTCGATTTCTGTGGGTCCTGAACTATATTTTAAAACTAGTTTTTTTTTAAATTTATAAATGTATTAATGCTTATAAACCTGCCTTACATTTAAATTTGAATATTACTCTTTTAGTGGTACACATAATTTACTTATAGCGCTGTAGAAGTTATTGTTTTTATATTGATTTACGTTGTCATTTAATTTTTTATTTCAAATAAACTATGTTCATTTTACTGGGTAGATAGATCCATGTTAAATGGGTATTTACATGCAAAGTAAAAAATGATTTCCTTTATGTCGCTTATGTCACTTACTCGTACTTATGCACATATTAACTCACAGAACAAATCTTGGCTTATGTATGTGTTAATGTTAAATATTATAAAAACTAATTGATAAACAATCCAGGATATTGATTTGAATCTATTTTCGACAGTGTTTTATTGCAACGAGAATCAATTCAAGGAAACCTTATTTATACTCTTTATAACCTCACAATTGAGGTCGATCGTTTAGTGGGAGAGTGATTATAAATAGATTTATAGCGAATATCGATTTATTGTGACGTCGCTGGGAAACCTTGGAAGGTATGAATGAATTGATAAGGGATCTGTATAAAATGTGCGTGTTAGTCGCATGTGTACATGACTAATGTTTTCAACTTAATATTTTTTGATAATATCAAACCCGACCGGTACCAGCAGCCATTTTAACCCTCTAGAATTAATATTATATAGATATTAGTAAAAAAAAATATTTACCAACCATGGTTCTTGTGATCCTATCCGGAACAATATTTTTTTCGATGTATGGTGGGACTCGATCTTTCGTTTATGTTATGTGACATTGTTATATCTCCAAATTCAGTTCTAATAAATTAATACCAGCTGGTTTTGTCAGATGAAGATTTCAATGTCGTTACTGAAGAACCATAAATCTTTGATATGTCACGTAGTCTAATTTGGAATAGCACTATTAAAGTAGATTTTTTTTAATGAACTGATACTATATGTATGCAATCCTACGAGGTCTTATTTTCGGTTTAACCTCATCCAGAGATTGAGAAAAGGTGTTATTTTTTATATATTGGACTACGATTTTGAATAGCGTGGCGCTTATGGAAGCAATTTTTGGGTGTCATAATAATTTTATATGTGGCTTATAGGATTTATAAGAAAATGCAGGTCAGTTAGATAGACAGAGTGAAAAATACGAAATAGTAGTTTAGATACTGATTGAAACCGTTGACTACTATTTGTTGAAAATGTAATACACCGTCCTAAAAAGTACCAAGTCTTATCTAATCGTTCAGGAGAAACATAGACGTCAGGAAGGTCAAAGAAGTCTAATATGGCTGGAAAACATCGGACAGCGGTTGGGGCTGACAACTTTGCAGCTTTTCTGAGCAGCTGTCAACAAGGCCATTGTATTATATTTTCGTTGCATACATTACAACTTAACGGTTTTTTTTGCCATGTGGCGATTTCTTCCAACCAACTAAAAGTGTTAAACAAGCCTTAAGTGAAAACCATTGGGACATTTTTTTAAATCTGGGTACGAATGGGAATCGAACCCGGAACCCTCGGATTAAAAGACAGGCGTCTAAGTCATGGAGGTCGTCATGATGGCTAATAACATGGAACTCCACAAAGAAGAAGAAAATGATAAAATACATAAAACTATAATAACTTTCTTGAATTTTATATATACATGTAGTAACGGAACGTGAAAAATAAAGCTTGTTATAAAAATTCAATAAATTTTATAAAACTCGAAGTACGAACTTTGAAAGGGTTCGATAGCAATCGTTAATATACGATACCATACCATTAAATTGATAACAAATTTACCTCCTTTATTCGTTGAGTGAAAGAACTTTTTTCCAAACGAAATGATCCTATTTAGAAAATAAAGCTTTCATATAATTTTTTGCTGAACCTACTTTAAAAATGGGTTAACTAACGGCGCGTGATCCATTCACTGAGTCTCATTCTGTTTAACGAATTAACTATAGTTTTTAATCAATAATTTACACATACATACACAATGACTTCGAAATTAGCAGTAATCATTTATTGACGAGACTTTTTTCGTATTTTTTTTCTCCATAATTTACTCGGAATTGATTTTGTTTTAGCTCGAGGCGTGGCTATAATAAAAAAATAATAAATGCACTATGAAAAACGAGGCGTCGCCGAGTGGAATGTATTTGAGTGAGAATTTATAAAACAGGTTGTGGAATCTCCATTCATACAATGAGAATGTACATGAGGAATGCTGTAGATGCATCTTGGCATAAAAACGGAGAACTTGGGGAGAATTATCGATGTAATCAACGTCGTGCGTAGGTTTAATTTATAAATTATAACGCATTGTTGCCAACCAACGAAGACTAGTAAGCTAAACGCGTGGTTTTGAATTATTTTGGGTATTTTTTTTAAGTTTTATCATTTAAAACATATCTAGCGAGGGTTTTCATCTCTAAGAAATATTATAACTAATGTATTTGCCTCGTTTTACTTTTCATGTAGTTGTAATTTCACACATTGCTATCTCTGTACACTTTTAATTTCGGCCGCTACCCAGAGACAGCGGTTTTTACACATGAGCTAGACGTTTTTAATATTCGGTCCCATTAGACTAACCAAAGTTATAATTAATATTATCACTTAGTACGGGGTTGTATCGAACATAAGTTTTTGAGTTAAAATTTATGCTATCGATTGAAAATTCGTATATGAATGTGATATGTTTTTTTCGATTTTTTAAATAATAATAATCAAAGATTCTATTAATTTATTTTTGTGGGATGAATATTTTTTTTGGCATAAATACGAGTATGTCCATATATGAATTTTGTCATTTCGGGTGAACTTTTATATTTATCGATGTATTTTTTTTGTTAAAAACATTACATTTGTAAACATTAATGTGTAATATCGCGCCATTTTCTGATCGAATTAGCCATAGAGGAGAACATAAATATATTCCATCACAACATTTTTTTTATGTCTTAACGTTCATACTTGTAAATGATCTCGCATAACTCTTTTGATTTTCCTGCAATATTGAAATTCCCCTTATACACATATATTTTATAACAATTCAAATTGCAAAATGTTATAAAATACAATTATTTCATGAATATAAAGATTGAAAAGTAGGTAAAAATTTATCATGATTTAGGTACACGTGTTATTTGCAGTTCCTCAATAAATATAAATCTTTAAGAATTATATCTGTTAATGAAGATGTAAATGATTTTCTGATTAAAATGAGCAATAAAAAATGTATAATGCGTTTTATTGAAAAAATCATATCTATGCATGGGAATATCTCAAAACCACACAGAAGAAAGATTGTTCGGCGTATTATAAAGAACTCCCACTGTGGCTTAACTGTCATCAAGTTATCACCTTTACGATGAAGGGAATCTTTATGCATTCTTTATTATACCTTTCCAGGGGTTTTTAAAGAAGGGCATGTATTTTATTTGTATCGATGTTTATCTTACTATTTTTTTTAATAATTATTAACAAAATAATTTGTAGGGGTTAAAAAAGTTATTCGAGAAGTTTTGATTATTATTGATGATCTTCGTGGTCTAGTTGATAATATGCTGATCTTCCACTGGGGGTTTTGGGTTCGATTCCTGATGTTACCCAAAAAATTGGTCCCAGTGAGGTTAAATAGTTCGTCTAGTAACAGTACTTGCTCGCGGAAGATGTATGCGAGTGTTGTTAGTCCACGTGTGGTAGATTTTTCAATACGTAAAGCATGCCTTTAAAATTGTAACGTATGTTTTTTAGTTTTTATTTTATAACATGGTATCATGACATTGAAATAAAAGTATCACCAGGGAACAAAGTACACAGAAAACCTGACGTAATGCATACGAGTATTACAATAACTGCACTATATCAAAAGTGGCAATACATTAATTTGTATTGGTGTCCACTCTGATGTATGTCAGTGAAACTTGGACATGGAAGAATGATAAAAGTAAGAATAAAGATGTAGAGATGAATGCTCCAAAGAAATTTTGTGGAGCGTCAATTTAAAAAATATATATACATGAAGACATCAGGTATTAATACATTGATAAATTGGATGTTGTTAGTGAAAGAAGCGTTAAGTTGGTTTGAATATGTGGAGATAATTAACGACAAAAGGATGACTAAACGCTCATACAGTCAGAACATAGAAGTCAGAAATGCGTGGTCCGCATGGAAGAGGTAGAGCGAGGTAAACATCGCTGGGTCAAATGGTTCAGATTATGAAAAAAAGGTAAAGTGACAAGCACGAATACAGAAAATTGTGCATGATAAGATATACAAATGTTGAGGGAGAAAAGATTGTCTTTTTGGATAGAAAAGTGTGGAATTTTTTTATTTCTTCCTAACCTTCAAAGGAAACGGCGCAATCTTATGTATTTATCTATGTATGCTATCACCGTATTATGTTTTTGTATTTCACTGAAATAATACCACACATCTTGGCTATACATACTTCTGAAAACTCTTCATCGATATAAGGTTAAAAATAATTTTAACTTTCGCTTAATGCCTTTCTTTATTTGAAAAATAAAAAATTACCAACGCTATCAAATGAACCAAAAGTGAAAAAGTGTGTTGATGCCCACTATGATGTATGGGTGTGAAGCATGGACTTGGCATAGAAATAAAATTATGATAAATTCTGTGCATAAACTAATACCAAGAAAACATGGTGAGTAGGAATCTCGCTTGCAGAAATATTCTTTAATTTTCATTAGGCATGTGGGGTAACGTTATCCAAGTTATTAATAAACTACGACTAATTCATATTTGAGATACATAAATAGCATTTGATATTGTTCAATGTTGTCCATGTCAACGTGTTGCCTCGACGTGATGTGACGCCCAGTAATGTGGCCAATTTGGCGTGAAAAGTAAATAATCCAACACTAGATTTGGTGATTGTGTCAATCGTGATGTTTTGTATTTCTTTTGTCAATTGCACTCACGAAAGTCTTATTACTTTTCTGAATAAGATGTTCACTTATGTAGGTCGACTTGTCTATTTTCCTTTTGAGAACACCAAAAGAATGATCTAAATACAATTCACTCTAGAATAGAATAATTTTGACGCAAGTAATGGAAAGCATAACTGTTATTAGAAATTCGTTTATATGTGTATTATGTATTATATGACATACTTATTTCAAAATAAAACTACTTCAAGTTGATACAGCGTGTTATTCTATCTTGATTTTACATATAGTTTTTTCTAATATACTTATTTCTCGTGCTAGAATAGGTTTCTTTATAAATAAAAATAAATATGTCCAATGCTGGCTGAAAAGGTTATTACATGTCATGAAATAGTATATAGTCATTAAAATCAGGGCCTATCGTCTGGATGAGGGATGACATACTCGTATATCTTTATTATCCTGAAAATTATGCAAAAACGTATTATACTTAACTGTAAGTGAGAAGCTAACGAATATAAGGTTATACATCGCTTAAAACAAACCTGAATCTCGCAGCACTAACAAAACCATCTTTAAATAATATTTATTATTGAAATAATTACCCAATCTCCCTTTTCTATTGTGTCGTATAATGACCAAATCCACTCCAAGGGCGTGACTCCGTTTCACTGTAGCATTTGTAAAAAAAATATTTTCTCAGTTTTTCGAATTTTTTTTTTCTTACTCATTCTCAAAACCCCATTAAGACAAACTGAAATTGGCACAATTAGGATAAATTAAGCGGTGAATAGTATACATAAATAAAATACAGTAAGAATTTCTAGGAGACTGAATTCACGGAAATGGGAAATGCAGGTGTAAGCATGCCAAGTTCAAATATAAATCGGAACAATTCGCTAGCGTTAACTGTTAATAGATAAATTAAACCACCTAGCTATTTAAATTGAATACCATTCCAATGTATATAGTATGTGAGTAGGTCATAAATAAAATATTTTGTTTTAATTAAAATTTCCTAGCCATTGTTCTAATAAATGTAGATAAATTATATGCTTTATGGGAATATTATGCTCTAGTTTGATATTTAAGATACATTCATTATTTTTTCTCACATTTTTCTCACATCATATGAATGACTTTATATTTGAATTGTCGTTTATTTTGTCTCGTAATTGAAAGTTAAACAAAGTCTTTAAATCAATACACAATTTAATTATGTCAGGGAGAATGCATTAATCGATTCAATAATGTATAAGATCTAACTTGTCAAAATAATTCTATGAGATACAAATAATTTTAAACGATAATAATGTAAAACATTTTTAGATATCATGGCCATTCACTTATCATTTTTAAGTAGTGTAGATAAGTGTTTTTTCAGCAGTGTAAATACTAAGAAAATATCACATTATTGAGCAATTAAAACGGAATCAATGTTATTCGATTTGCTTTCAAATTTTTTTTTAATCTTCAGCAAAAACCATTGTACAATTTGTTATTTGTTTTACCAAACACTGTTTATTTCACTTTATGTAACGGTATAACCCTACCGGTTTCAAAGCTTTCACCTCATCATCAGGGGAGCACAAACAAGACTCCCCTGTGCTCTCTGATGTGCTCCCTGATGATGAGGGGAAAGCCTTGAAACCGGTAGGGTTATACCGTTACATAAAGTGGAGTAAACAGTGTTTGATAGAACAAATTACAATGTCTTTAAGCTTCCACAATGTTAATGCCTTGACAATAAATAATACACTGTACAATGTTTTTTTTTGTTGAAATTATCATAGATACTTCGAATTATTTGATTTTAGGTAGTACGCGAAGTACGAATTCTTACATTTAGTAATAATTTCAAGTCGTTAAAAAGATTTTAAGTATTTCTCAAATTTAATTATTTATTTTGAAAATTAGCCAGTCAGAATCACAAATTTGTACAATATTGAGTAATTTACAATAATAATAATCAGGTATAAAAGCCAGCTAGAATGTTCAACGAATGAAAACAAAATATGTGTTCTTTCATACTGAAATTTCTAGTATAAATTTTTTTCACTCTTTGATAATTTATTGATCTTGACATTCTTGATTTGATATATGTACGAGTATATAAGCGGAACTAGAAAGAAAAAATCGTGATGCCAATACAAATTATTTTGCGATACTTTAAATCGACCTTGCCTTTACAAAATTCACTATAGATTACACAATTAGTGATTTTAATACGAACATGTTGTTTTCTTTCTATTAGATGATGTTTATGGCCTCGGCAATACTTGAGCTCAATGCCCCCATTACGCGTCCTTTGATTTTTATGCAAATTGCTTCTGGTTCCTCTATACAGTTAATTTCTTTTGATAATGCACGCGGAGCTTGCAAGTGATTGACGCTAACATTGAGTTATATTGTATTGTATAAGTCAGTGTTTTAATGTATAACGAAACACGCTGTGCTGAACTACTGAAAAGCGAACTTAGTTAGCACGTATTTAATTGTTGATATCACATATCTGCAATACAAATGTTGTTGAAGTTACTTCAAGCAGTCACTTCCCGAATTCTTAAATTCACATATGTTGCAGCAATCATGCACAATTGATTAGCATTTTTTACATACGAGTATACGTACGAGTATTCAAACAATCAATAGAAGGTCATTCGTGTAGAACATTATTTGTTTTGTTATATGATTAATTCGAAATACTTTTTCTTTTAATTTCAATGTTTATTTTATGTGTTTATTCGTGGTGATTTTGTAGAATATTATGTTTAAAAAATGTATTGAAAAAAAAAACTTTTCTGTGTATTTTTCATTCGATTTTATCGATTCATTAGATTGGCCTTTTCCCACTGACAATTCCTCCGCAAATATTAAGATAAAAATATTTTATTAATGAAAATTTCTAATAAAAATGTAAATATTTGTTTGTTTAAAAAATATGTTAAATAGAATTTTGGCTTTTCTATCCATCTATTTTTAGTTCGAATTTGTAAATCCTATAGATTTACTCTTATCCACAAAGACTGGCGCCGAAATAATAAGAAAATTAGATTTTTTCCTTTAAAATAAATCTCTCTTATAAATGCAATATATATCTGAAGCTTTAAAAAATATATTGCATTTTTTTAAATTAATAAATCCTCCAGATGTATTTCCAAGAAAGTGTCAATAAATAAAATAAAAAATAAAAGTTGGGTTTGCTAGTTACTCTTCGTTCGAATTTGTCGATCCGTTAGAGAAGATTTCATTAAAAAAGATGAAATGATTTTTCATATTTTTTTGTTTCTCACTTGTAGAAATATTAAATACTCGTACTAAGACACGTGTTTCGAAATGGGCATTCCCTACATTATCTGGTCACGAATAAATCTTAGACATGTGTATCATTTGTCGGAGGAGATATTTTTAGCCTTACGCAGTATAAATTCCCAGTTCAACTTTCACTGTAAATATATTAGTACTCGCACTAAATATCAAGGACTATCATCATCTATTGATATTTAAAACGAAATATGGCTGGTTCCGTGATCTATAAATTAAGCTTTGAATTATAACGAGGCCAGTTAACGATCTCAGCCCTGGGCTCGACAATTTATGGAGCCGCGGTATAATGAAGATTTTGATTTTCAAGTTCTGCTTCTTATGCACCGATATTTATTTAACTCATTATACTGAAAGTTTGTTTGAAATTAAAGCTTCTTGCGACTAATTAATGTTTCCTGTGTCCTTGTTTAAAAGTATTTGTTATTACTCCACATTTTACGAGGACCTTCCTTTAGATTATTGTGTATATTTCCATGCATAAACACGTGAATATACTCGTATTTAGCACATTTTGCAATTATTTACATTGTATCGTGTAGAAGTATCTTCCATGACCATATACATATTATAAGTCACTTTTATTACTATTTCACTTACAAGTATTGAATATCATACTAAAGCTGCATTTCGAAAGTTTTATTTATGATTTTAGTGCTAGCATATAATAATAAATTTATTAATTTCCAGACGTTTTAAATTTCTGTAGAAATTTGTAATAGTTTATTAATTCAACTAAACTTTAGAAATTTAAAAATAAATTTATATTGATTTAGTCAGCACAGTGTAAATTAAAGTGTATCTGGTTACTTTTAAAAAAAATATATAAAACAGTATTCTTAATCAGAAAATCAAGTATTAATAAATTACAATGAATCTTCACTCCAATATATTTATATCTATTGATGCACTTTTAAGTTTTCCGTTGTAATTTTTTCTCGAGAAACTTATATTTGTTTCGTATTTTTAATTATTACCAATGTGATGTATTTAGTGAGTCAAACACTTCCTGGAGGGTTGTGACAGAACACGGATGCCATAAATAACTCACGTACTCGGTGATATTACGCCGGAAGTGCTTAGGACAAAATTAGATTATTTATCCGCGGTATCTATGCTTTATTTTCCCTCAATCTTTCATATCAGCCTGTTTAATCATGTTTATAATCTGTTATCTATTTACCTCAAACTTATTTAGTTGACACACAATAAAAAAAATAATATCTTGTATCCTTTTACTGCAATTGGAGCGCGTTTCTTAAATAGATTTTATTTCTACAATGTTTAATAGGTTGAAATGTTTCGTCAATTGAGTTCTTTATGTATTTACACACTCGTTTACTTTATTGATATCCGTTATCACGATGAAAAACAATTTAACATTTCTTTCTTGTACTCATAAATTAATCTGAAACCTAAAGCTAAGAATTCAACATATTCTTGATTATACTCGTACACTCATCGTGTGGACAGTGTAGATTTATGTTGTATATGTGTATAGGTATATAGCCAGCAATCTCCTGTTTTTGCTATACAGGACCGATTTAGCTATTTAATTTTTGTTTTCAAATATTTGCTTCAATTTACATTATTTGGCGTTATCCGCAAGACCTTGTTTTCTACCAACAACTAGATATGATCGCTTAAGGTCAGACCACATTATTCCGCCCCTTGTCACTACTGACTTGAAAAGTACTACTTAAATATTTCCAAAAACATGACTCAGTATATTTGGTGGAATTTCTCGTCTCTTAATGTATTGTGAGATATGTGAAGTTAGACTTTATTGTATGTACGAGTATATTGTTTTATTTCCACTGCCGCATTGTAGTGCCGGGGCGCCGGATTAATGCATTAAACATGTTATTCATCTGTCAGTTTTAATAAGTGTCTGTTAATGTTGTATTTTTACGCCGTTTATGGAGGTAGAAAGATGTCGGAATACGATTAAAAATTAAAAATATACTGAAGGAAAAGATTTCTCTCTCAATATAAATGTTGTTTTAAATAAAAAAAACTCTTCTTCTTCCTCTTCTTCTTTTAGGCCTGTTGGCCTGTTATGGTCCTGCATCATCGTTTCCCTCTTGTGATGTCGACTGTCAGCTGTATTTCCATTTTTGGGAGGTCGTCCTGGAGGTCTGCTTGCTCGGGGGATACTGACCCTGGCCATTCTTACGGCTCTTGGTTCCACCATTCTGGATACATATTCGTTCCAGAACCTTCTTCTCTGTCGTCCCCATCTGACAATATCTTCAACTTCGCACATCCTTCGGATTTCTGTGTTTCGTACTCTATCACGAAGGGTTTTGCCAGCGATGCTCCTGAGTACCTTAATTTCGCTGATTCGAAGGAGATTTTTGGTTCTGACAGTGTCGGCTCTGAACTCTATGCTGTATGCCATTATGGGGCGGACACAGGTCTTGCATATCCTCCCCTTGCTTTGGATGTTCATATACTTGTTTTTTCAGAAAGTGTTCTTTGAACATCCGGAAATAGCTGCGGCCTTTTGTGATTGTTCAAGCACTTCGCCATAGAGGTCATTATTGCACATTATGCTAGCACCCAAGTATTTAAATTTTGTAACTTGTTCAATTGGTGTGCCGTTGATCGCCATACTGCATCCAACTTGCTCTCTGGCTAGTCATGCATTTAGTCTTGCTGATGGAGATAGATATGTTGTATTTTTTGGAAGCAATGTGGAATCGATTTGTTGCAGGTCTTCTTCTGATTCGGCTATGATGGTGGCATCGTCAGCATAGCATATGATGTTTAGCAAATTTTCACCCGTCTTGTATCCCAGGTTAAGGTCGGCAACTTCTATAATTTTATATATAAAAAAACTCAAATACAAAAAATAGCATTGATTGAAAGTGGAATATTATTGTAGTAATTTGGGCCTGTGTTCAGATTGGCACATTATTAAAAAAAATAAGCGCCTTGCTCAAAATGGTTGTGGTGTGGTCAAGTTGTGAAGAATTAATAGTGAAGGAGATCGCCTAAACACAAAAAACAACCTAATTTTGATTGTCAAAATGGATGGCATCGTAATAAGAATTGTTTAAAACTGAGTTTTGAAAGTACAATATTATGTGAGATTGCTTATATTATAATGCAGTAGATAATGAATACGTGTGAATATGGCAAAATGAGTATTGATACTGTTTTGGGATTTTTGAGATCTACGAGGCATATCCAGAAAGTAAGTGTACTGAATTTTTGTAGGTTACAATTTTTTTTATTTAAACAAAAAAATTACGTGGTTACCGTAGTACATATGTAAGCTATTTTTCGACATAGTCGCCATTCCTCTCAATGCAGGTGGTGAAGCGGGGTATCAACTTTTTGATGCCTTCCTCGAAGTAGTTTCCCGCCAACCCCTCCGTCCACCTCCTTCTTTACCTCCTCGTCGGTTGAAAACCTTTTTCCACCCATGTGCAGCTTCAGGGAGGTAAAGAGATACTAATCTGAAGGTGCTAGGTCAGGGGAATGCGCGGGATGGTTCAGGACATCCCATTTAAACGAGGCGAGCAGTTCCTTCGTGGCGTTGGCCGTGTGTGGTCTGGCATTGTCGTGCAGCAGGCAGACTCTCTTTGTCAGCATGCCTCTCCTCTTGTTCTGAATCGTCCTCCGCAATTTTTTTAGGGTCTCACAGTATCCTGCAGAGTTGATGGTCTCCCCTTGAAGCATATATTCAATTAAAATTATGCCTTGACAGTCCGAAAACACGGATGCCATGATTTTCTTGGCTGAAATTGTGGTTTTGAACTTTTTGGCGGAGGGTGAAGAGGTGTGACGTGACCGTTTTTAAACTCGCGACACCACTTGTACACACTCGTACGATTCATAGCTTTATCACCATATGCAGTTTTCACCTCATTATAAACCTCAACCGGAGGTTTTCCCTTCCAAACGAGATAACGGACGACGCCGCGTATTTCGCACTTGGCGGGAGATTGGATTGACATTTTTCACGAAACGTGTTGTCGCGTCGACACTTATCAACGTACTGACCTCGAACCGGTCTCGTTGCGGAGGGAAAGGGTCAGGCTACACGGAAGTGTAGCCAACATGTCAAAAATAAAATCCATCCGGTCGTGAGAGCCTCAGTACACTTACTTTCGGGATACGCATAGTAGTTAAATTTATTATATTAATAGTTTTTGACATTTAAAAAAATATCTTTCAGTCATACATTTTTGTTATCTCTCTTGGTACGCCCATGACTGTGCGAGTATATAGTATGTACCTATATCTACTTATAGACTTGAGGGATACCCGAGTAATAGCGCAAGATGTTATTGGACTTGACGGGAAGACACCGCCCTCCGGAGGGAAAGTCTCGAGCGTGGCTTGGCTGGCCCGTAAATCAATCATTTTAATTAACCATTAAATTTTATAATAGTTATTATCCTTGATTCGATTACTGTGCCAGGAATGTTGCCGATAACCGATGCAAGGTAACACTTTTTGTTTCTATGTCATCGTTTTCACTGTTCTATTAAATAATAACAGATGTCCAAGGAATGTGTTCAAGCAGGTGATCACCTTTATTAATTGCCAATCAGGATTCTCCAAATATTTTTTTCCGTCCTCGGAGTCGCGTCAGGAGTATTGCTAGACTTTCGTTGGTAACTAGTTTTGTTCATTTACTCGAACCATAAAATATTCGGCTTATCAATTGTCTTGGAGAAATAAATACTGCTCTTGCTCGTCTGAAAAGTACGAAGGCCTTTAGTCATTTTTGGCTTAGAAAAGCTTGAATAATTTAGTGATACAATTAAATTATCGAAAAAAATAAAAGCGTTAAAAATAAAACTCATAAAGTTCTTAACAAATCTTTTTTTTAGTTATTTTTATCACTCCATGTGAAAACATTTTACTCGTATGTTGACGTTTCAGAAAGAACGAGTCGCTTGAAAGTGAGTTATTTTGAAACATAAAAGAGTCCATTAGCTTCTGCAATGGCTGAATGCAGAGCCATTAGCGATTTTCTCAGGCCTGAGGGTGATTTCTTGTAGCTGTTTTGGTCTAAAAAATTCTTCATTCACGTCGTTACCTGTTATCCCGTCTTGGAATAGGAATACACATATACATAATTGTATTTTACCTGTTGTAACTACTACAAAATATTATCAATAACATTTTTGGAAACTTGTTTGTGTACAAACGAATGGTTTTACACTTTCCTTTTTAAATAACCCAAATTGGGATTATTTTTACCCAATCCAGTATTGTTTTACTAATAGTTATTTTGTATTGTATGCTTACGATAACTTTTCAATGATTTCTTTTACTCGCACTCTTAGTTTTAAAATATATTTTTTAGTTCTTTTCCCAGCATATATAAATCTTTATTTCGTCTAGTGGATTAATCTCCCCTATTTTCAATTCATCATATGAGAATATTGATTTGAGCTGTAGAGCTTCCTGCCATACCCCGATCAAATGTTTCACTAAACTTTATTTCGTCTAGTGGATTAATCTCCCCTATTTTCAATTCATCATATGAGAATATTGATTTGAGCTGTAGAGCTTCCTGCCATACCCCGATCAAATGTTTCACTAAACTTTATTTCGTCTAGTGGATTAATCTCCCCTATTTTCAATTCATCATATGAGAATATTGATTTGAGCTGTAGAGCTTCCTGCCATACCCCGATCAAATGTTTCACTAAACTTTATTTCGTCTAGTGGATTAATCTCCCCTATTTTCAATTCATCATATGAGAATATTGATTTGAGCTGTAGAGCTTCCTGCCATACCCCGATCAAATGTTTCACTAAACTTTATTTCGTCTAGTGGATTAATCTCCCCTATTTTCAATTCATCATATGAGAATATTGATTTGAGCTGTAGAGCTTCCTGCCATACCCCGATCAAATGTTTCACTAAACTTTATTTCGTCTAGTGGATTAATCTCCCCTATTTTCAATTCATCATATGAGAATATTGATTTGAGCTGTAGAGCTTCCTGCCATACCCCGATCAAATGTTTCACTAAACTTTATTTCGTCTAGTGGATTAATCTCCCCTATTTTCAATTCATCATATGAGAATATTGATTTGAGCTGTAGAGCTTCCTGCCATACCCCGATCAAATGTTTCACTAAACTTTATTTCGTCTAGTGGATTAATCTCCCCTATTTTCAATTCATCATATGAGAATATTGATTTGAGCTGTAGAGCTTCCTGCCATACCCCGATCAAATGTTTCACTAAACTTTATTTCGTCTAGTGGATTAATCTCCCCTATTTTCAATTCATCATATGAGAATATTGATTTGAGCTGTAGAGCTTCCTGCCATACCCCGATCAAATGTTTCACTAAACTTTATTTCGTCTAGTGGATTAATCTCCCCTATTTTCAATTCATCATATGAGAATATTGATTTGAGCTGTAGAGCTTCCTGCCATACCCCGATCAAATGTTTCACTAAACTTTATTTCGTCTAGTGGATTAATCTCCCCTATTTTCAATTCATCATATGAGAATATTGATTTGAGCTGTAGAGCTTCCTGCCATACCCCGATCAAATGTTTCACTAAACTTTATTTCGTCTAGTGGATTAATCTCCCCTATTTTCAATTCATCATATGAGAATATTGATTTGAGCTGTAGAGCTTCCTGCCATACCCCGATCAAATGTTTCACTAAACTTCCGTTTCAAAAATATTTGATTACTATTTGACAGACAGCATTCCATAAATAGGTTTGTTCAAGAAAAAAATTACTTTTCAAAAGTGTTTGAATGTTTTTTCCCTTTTATTTTTCTACAATCAATATTGCGAAGAAAGTCAGTCTATTTAAATTTGGCTATTTAAGTAGGCTTCTTAAATTAAATCTATGAAATCGAAAAAAAAATCTCTTTCAAAGTAGCCCATACTCGTGCTACGTTTAAAGATAAAGAAGAAAAAGTAGAAAAACCCAAATTTGTGTTTGAAGGGGCATTAATTAAATGTATTTCAGCAAATTTAAAAAGTGACGGAATAACCAACTTTTCATGGGAAAAGAAACATATTTTTGGAATTTAATATATTTTGGCGCAACATCTCATTTGCCGTATTATTCATATACCTACAACACATATTATACAAACATGTTTTATATGTACTCGTAAGTACAAGATACGAGTACACTCGCCAAAAATACGCGTACAACTTTGGACTGTTTTATCTCTTTCTTGAATAATACATTTATGAGCAAAAAAATCATCTTATTTTGTTTTTTTTTTCCTGAAAACTGAATGATTGAATTTGAACTGGTTTATATAATACATTACAAGTATTTAAAAATAAAATAAAAGTAAGAATGGAAAACATTTGTTTTCAATTCCTTACCATTCCCATTCCTTTTGTCAGGTGTCATACTTTTAAATATTTATTCAAATTTATAATGTGACATTAATTTTAAATACAAGTAATGTCTGTAGTTTTAAATAGCGACATTTCAAATATTCAAAGACAAAACAATAAAGTTTGCAAAACCAGACACTACACTGGAATTTGTTTGTCTGGGGGCTAATAATCTTATTATAAAACTCGATGCTATCCTTATACATCTAAAAATGTTTCGTAATATCCAACGTGTAGAATGATCAAGTTTAGGAAGCGCTTATAGGAAGCAATATTTTGTGTATCTTTCGTAATTGTTATTTATTATGAATAGGTAATGCAGCTTGGCGATAAAAGTAAAACCTATTGCATCTATCTGCATATGCCTACATGCATGTCATGCAATTAGCTGGAAAGTTTTTCTCCTCGTGATAGTAAGCTTGTATATCATTCCTCAAGGCGAACAGTATATTGATGGACTCCTCGCCCGCCGACAGGGGCGGATCGGGGTAACGAACATAACATAGCCTTCCACGATCCTATCACAAGATTGTGCCGAGAGTAAAACACAATTACCGAATTGGAGATAGATATGTTTAGTATAGTCTGCCAATTTTTAGGAGGATGGTGTCCAAGCTTTCAGAGATTTGAGTTTTTGTGTATTTTGATAATTATCTTTTTTGAAATGTCTTTTTTGTTTTTACTGACCTAATTGTATGTTTATTCTACCCATGAGATCAATATTGGTATTTGGATATTTATGTGATGAAGCTGATTTGTAAAAAATGTCATTGAAATATATCGTGTAAATGATTTTATTAAATTAAATGAAAATAAGAAGCTAAAAGCCACTTGTCCGAATTGTTATACTCGTATAATACTTCACGTTGCTTTTGATATCTGTAGCTTGAATAATTTTATTTTTTATGAAAGAAACACAGATTGGTTCACTCAATCAATTAAAAATGCGAAATCTTGTTTTTTGTTTTACTTATTAAAAAAATAATCATTAAGTAAAAAAATAACTGTTTTCAAATTCAATAATCTCCACATTAAATATGTAATATATAGTTGATAATGATTCACAATAGAGGTATTATTGAATACTTACTCGAAGTCAGTTTTGCATTAGAACAACAACGATTCTCCCTAAATGTGTATATTTCGAATGATAACACAAAAAAGCAAATGTATGCTATAGTATTAGTACTCGTAAGTGGTGCGTCCAATACCAATACCAATACCTATGCGTCGGGAGGCTTGTCAACCATGTCAACCAATTCGTCACAACTTTAGAGAAAATATCTAATCCCCCTCGGAGTAGGACTCAAATATTTTTTTCATTTCATTTGAGTGACAAATTCGATGACCTTCGTGACCAAGTTGGTAAGATGCCTGTCATCAACTCTGAGATTGCTGGTTTGATTTCGGATGGTACCCATTTTTTTATAATATCCTTGTCTGGATTACACTTAGGGCCTTTTTAACATATTTCTGGTTGATCGTGAGAAATAGCAATCAACCTGCAAGTTTGTACCATGTATAACAAAAGTGTATTACAAAACAATAGAAGGTTTTGTACTCATTATTGTCCGTCCCTGCTCATTAATGTAACCAGTTAATCTCGATTCGGCCATTCTGAGGCAGATAATGCACATGTTTCGAGCTATTTCCCTATTGCCCGAGAAAGTTTATAAACGCACCCGCGACGTTTAATTTTTTAAGAGCTCATCTCGAACTGCTAGAATTACTCGCGCGTATTGTAATGTACACGATTTTTAAGACATCGGCGTGCACATAAAATCCAAAGTGGACAAAGTGCATATTATAAGTCGTTATTCTCGTACATTCAGCTCGTTTTTCAAAGCTTATAATTTTATACATTTATTTTCATCTCATGAGGGTTTTGAATTTGAACATTTCGAAGAGTACATTTCCTCTTTCATGTTCGTACTTCTGGAATAATGCGCCGGCATATTCGTAGGTACTATAATTATGACAGTATGGTGCGTTGTATTTTTATTCATTTAGCAGTTTTGTATCCATAGTTGGTCTTTGAGATGAATATTATGACACTTGTTGTTTTACAAACATCACATATTTTGCCATGTTTTGTAAAACGTGGTTTTATTAATACCCGTTATTTAAATCGTTCGACATGTTTTTATTATATAACGTTAGCTTAATGGTTTTGTTAAATTAGCATTACTATGACCTATATACTTCTGATTTATATTATGGCTTGAAGTAGAGGAAATATTTAATTCAACGATTCCCTTATTTTTTTGGCATTTGACTACTTGAATTTTGACAAATTTACTTTAAAAATCATTTTTTTTATAACAATAAACTTGTAATTTCAACCGGTGTACAGTAAAGCGCAACGCAAATTTATAAAATACATATAAATGTGTATAAGTGGAATAATGAAATAAAACAGATAAATATTTTATACAAACACATGAAAGGCATATCAAATATAAGTGTATAATTGTCCAAAATAATGGATTAAACTTCTCTTCGCAAGATCGTTCGTTGCGGTGGCCCTGAAGAGGTGAGACCATCAACAACAAACATGCTTTCAAGGTGGCTCCGGGAGTGACCTTAATGCTGCTCCAGAAACCTGCCTTTCGTTATCGCAGCACTGCTGTCAATGAGTGGACTGTTGCCTGAGGGAACATTGCAGAAGATAATTATGTATGTGAGAAGCTTCACAGAAACAATGAATATTATCAACATATTGTTTTAATATTTCATTGTTGAATAAAATATTTCATAAATTTCATCGGATTAATTCGCTTTGACAGAGCATATCAATCACGAGAGATATGGGGAAGTCTATTTATACGTACGGATTATACCGTACGTATTTTTATGATGTTCTTATATCCTTTCCGAAAATTGTTATCGATCATTTTCTTAGCCCGTGTTACGAAAACGAACACTATTTTTATTTTGGCGCTTAACACAAACACTTATTTTCTCAGTTATTATCTTTTTTCTGGTATATCATAATTAAGTTATAAAGTATTGCTAGGTAGTAATCTTTCCCAAACAACCAGATAAAAGTATATAAGGATGTTACATAATCCTAAAAAATATTTCTATTGTTCATTTGCTTTTTCAATCGCTTTTTAAAACATGCTATTTACGGAGTATGTGTTATTTATTAAGGTGGGCAGTGAGTTCTATTTTAGCAAGCATTTTTCGCTTCTGCCATATCCGTAAACCTTATCACTTTCTTCTTTTTGACACCACTCTCAATTTTCAGAATTGGATTTTCAAGCTAAATACATAATGTGACTTATGTGGTTTTGCAGAGGAATCCTTTTTTTTCATTAAAAAAATGG
The DNA here is from genome assembly GCA_949825065.1 of Odontocerum albicorne. NCBI lineage: Eukaryota > Metazoa > Arthropoda > Insecta > Trichoptera > Odontoceridae > Odontocerum > Odontocerum albicorne. The sequence continues at coordinate 29,214 of CATKWJ010001179.1, forward strand.
TTTTTGGGTTTCAGTAATTTTTTTTTTCTAGATGTTTTACAAGTTTTCGAACAAAGCCAACTTGTTGAGGCTTTACGGTTCCGTCTAAATTACGATGACTATGATGAATGAAGAAGCATCGGTGTGATTGGCCGCTTGTTTTATGTTTTAAAAAAGTGTACGACATTTTTATACATAAATGATATCCTTTTTTTCAAAATTATGATACAAAATATTATACTTTTCCATACAGCGAAATTAAAGATGTAAATATATGAATGTGAAATGAAAATAAAATCAACTAAGCTCTAAATGTTGAAAAATATAAAAATCTACAATTATACCTCGCATTTACGTTTTGGCATAATTAAGTTTAATTAGGTTGACGTCCTGTTTTAAAAACAGTTCAAGTTTTCATATCCATTATAACCTTACAAGTAAATCTCATAAATATTTAATTCCCATATTGGCCTACGAAATTTTCTATTTACTTATTTAATTCTAATGTTTTTTTATAAACTTTTATAATTTTTTATTAAAAAAAATGCTGTTTACTAATGCACAATAAAAGAAACACCGGGGCTAGTTTATGTTTTTATAATATATCATAAATACTTGATCTGTAGTTAATATAGGAATAACATAGAACGTGAATATCTTAGGAAGGATGTACTTACGAGTAGGAAGGATAACAGATTGATATGGAGTATCGGCAAGCTTTGATACATAAGAGGTATGGTAGTTCTTATACTTTTTATTTCATTAATTCAATTATTTTTGAAGATGTTTCTATTATTTTTATTTCATTAATGTAATTATTTGAATTAATAATGTAGTGTCAAATTGTAATGTATCTTAATAATGACGGGAGAGCATATTCTATGTTTATATAGAATTTTGAGATGTTCCTTTTTCTTTTTTTTTACCACGATATGGATGCGACTGTTTTAAGTTTGCTTTCTTTGGTTAGTAAATTTTGTGATTCTAAAAATTTGTCAATAAATTAATACTAAAAGACAATTTTACAAACTATACGTGTAGTGTATGTGGGCTTTACCTATAAAGAGTATATTGCAGCAACTCAATAAGGATTTATTAACGATAAATTTGGCCGGATAACTTTCGGTATTCAATTTCACTATTTGAAGTGTCTTGAAACAACTTTGATATATGGAAGTGAAACGTGGACTTGGAAAAAGTATGGAAGGAGCCGAATAAATACATGCAATGAGAACAATGCATGGGGTAACAATTTATGTCAGAATACAAAATGAAATTTTTAAATCTGTATATTAAATGAATACTGTATTGAGTAGGATGAACAAGAGCGCTCTGAGATGGTTGGTACTCGTATGTAGCATAACAAATGAATGAAGAAAGACTAACAAAACAAACGTTGAGTAGAAATGTAAATTAAAGACGTTGTGGAGGAATATCAAAAAATATATAATTGGAGCAAGTGAATACCATTTTGATACAAGGAAATGTTAAGTGAGATAAATGTTAGGAACTATATGAGAATGTATGAGTGTAAAGAAGGTGATAGATGCGTGTCACAGTAGAAAAGTGTGACATGATGTTGTGTATGTATGTAAAGAAGGCGATATATTCGTGTCGCAGTAGAAAAGTGTGACATGATGTTGTGTATGTACGAGTATGTTATGTAAAGAAGGCGATATATTCGTGTCGCAGTAGAAAAGTGTGACATGATGTTGCGTATGTATGTATAACTAAAATATGAAAATAAAACAATCTTTATACAATAATTACATGATTCGTGGTTTTTACATTTTCAATCCAATGTAGGTTATACAATAATTCGTAAATTTTGTTTTTGAATGATTAGAACATGCCAAGCTTCTTACAGCTTAGATCTAACTAAATCAGTTTAAATTGTATAATTTTAATTTGAAATTCATAACGATTTCACTTTCTTAAGAATCTAATTGATAATTCCAACATTATTTTGTTTAAATACAGTCAGAAGTAAAATGGTTGTTCATGTTCATATATATAATACTCGTACATTTCACGGTTATTAACTTTAGTAAAATTTTAACTTGTCATAGTTGTTTTCTCT
>CATKWJ010001180.1:0-28975 GCA_949825065.1 Odontocerum albicorne
CATACATACATACATACATACATACATACATACATATTAGGTCCTTACATATGAAATTGGCGTTTTGCCGTACTGGCAACTTTGATCTCAAATATTTTCTCTTTGGTTAGGAATTCCAAATTCAAATTTATACAGCTATTTACTCAAGTATTTGTGTTTCGAAAATTATAATTTATTTGTTTTTTCCTCAATTGTTTTTTTTCTTTGCGTCACTCAGTTTACAAAATGGAAAACTTGAAATATCGCGTTATTTACGAGTACGAGTTCCACCGTGGCACCAGTGCTGCAGAAACGGCTCGAAGGATTAATGATGTGTATGGCGACGGTGCCGCAAAAGAAAACACAGTGCGTTTTTGGTTCCAACGTTTTCGTTCTGGAAATTTCGACCTGCAGAAGAAGCCCCGTGGACGGCCGGAGACCAAAGTTGATAATGAAGAATTGAAGGCTATTGTGGAAGCGGATCCATCGCAAACCACGTCCGAGTTAGCTGCAGGCTGCGGTGTTAGTGATAAAACTGTTTTAATCACTTGAAGCAAATTGGGAAGGTGAAAAAGCTTGAAAGGTGGGTACCTCACGAATTGAGTGAAGCAAATCAACAAACGCGCGTTGACTGCTGCGTTGCATTACTCAACCGGCCACTATAATGAAGGGATTTTGAATCGAATCATTACCTGTGATGAAAAGTGGATCCTGTATGATAATCGGAAGCGCTCATCGCAATGGCTGAACCCTGCCGAACCAGCCAAACCATGCCCCAAGCGAAAATTGACTCCAAAAAAGTTACTTGTGAGCGTTTGGTGGACTAGTGCTGGCGTCGTTCACTACAGCTTTCTTAAATCTGGCCAGACGATTACGGCAGATGTCTATTGTCAGCAACTGCAAACCATGATGGAAAAGCTAGCTGCTAAACAACCGAGGCTGGTTAATCGCTCTAGGCCACTGCTGCTTCATGATAACGCTAGACCACACACTGCACAACAGACGGCAACCAAATTAGAAGAGCTTCAATTGGAATGTCTAAGACATCCACCGTACTCTCGGACCTTGCCCCAACAGATTACTATTTTTTTCGAAATTTGGATAACTTCTTGCAAGGGAAAAAATTCAACTCCGATGGGGCAGTCCAAACCGACTTCAAAGATTTTATTGATTCCCGTCCGAATGGTTTTTTTTAGTAAAGGGATCGATGAACTACCTATGAGATGGCAAAAGTGCATAGATAGCAATGGTACATACTTTGATTAAATAAATATATTATATTAAAAAAAAATCAACTTTATGTTCCTCCCAAACAAAACGCCAATTTCATATGTAAGGACCTAATACATACATACATACATACATACATACATACATACATACATACATACATACATACATACATACATACATACATACATACATACATACATACATACATACATACATACATACATACATACATACATACATACATAACATACATACATACATACATACATACATACATACATACATACATACATACATACATACATACATACATACATACATACATACATACATACATACAAACAAACATACATACATACATACATACATACATACATACATACATACATACATACATACATACATACATACATACATACATACATACATACATACATACATACATACATACATACATACATACATACATACATACATACATACATACATACATACATACATACATACATACATACATACATACATACATACATACATACATACTACATACATACATACATACATACATACATACATACATACATACATACATACATACATACATACATACATACATACATACATACATACATACATACATACATACATACATACATACATACATACATACATACATACATACATACATACATACATACATACATACATACATACATACATACATACATACATACATACATACATACATACATACATACATACATACATACATACATACTTACATACATACATATATATATATATATTATATATATATATATATATATATATATATATATATATATATATATATATATATATATATATATTATATATATATATATATATATATATATATATAAAACGAGATCAAAAAGATTAACCGATCCAACTAACATGAAATCAGAACTCAATACGATTAAAAAGGCGCTGCTAGCTAACGGTTACCCAGCTTACAGGATCAACAAGGCGATAAGTAAAGACACAATTAAACCAACATTACATAGCCCTGATACATAAACTACGAAAGGCATTGCAATTATTCCCTATGTGAAAACTGTAAGTGAAAATGTTGGACGTATTCTGCGAAGAAGTCAAATTAAAACTGTTTATAAACCCGCTAAAAAACTATTCATTATTCAGAAATATAAAAGATAAAATTAACCTAGAAACTCAAGGAGTATACGAAATCCCCTGCCAAAACTGTAACAAGACATACATTGGAATAACAAATAGAAAATTATCAGCACGCGTAGCAGAACACAAAACGGACGTATCCAACAAAAATATCAATAGCACACTGGCCTTACATACCATGAAAGAAGGACATCATATCAATTTCGAAAAATCAAAAACACTTGTTGTCTTAAGAAACGAATCCCATCGAATATACAGAGAGGCCATAGAAATCGAAAAACGAAAATTCGTACTGAACTCGAGAGATGACTCTAAGAGACTACCTTATGCATGGAAACCCATAATATAACCCATAAAAAATATATGACTTATTCCATTAAAAAATCTTATACTAAATTAAAAGATCAATAAACATTCATATTGCGTAATTTTAGTGCAGTAGAATTCGTGTCATATACCTATTAGTACAGTACCTTTTAAAAAATATATAACATTAACTATAATACTCAAAAAATGTTCACACATTTTTTCGTACACCAATGTGTACCTAAAACTAATTTATTGAAAAAATGTGAACATTTTTTTCAATAAATTAGTTTTAGGTACGCATTGGTATACCAAAAACTAATTTATTGAAAAAATATTGTATCGATGTTAGAACAACGCGTAGCTGACTTATAGGAGGCGACAACTCTCGTCCACAACTTAAATAAATAAATTTTACTATGTATAATAAATATATGTATATATTTTAAGACTTCTGTTATTTGGCAATTTATATTACAACAGAAACACATAAAGATAAAAAATAAAATGAAATATAATAATGTTAAAAACTTACTCTTCTAGATTTACAGCCATCTTAAATATTCCTGTAATGTCAGAGTAGGTTACACGTTAAGTTAAGTCACTTTCACATTACACCTTGAAACTTCACTCAGTTCAGTTCACCAGTTAATTTGGTACAGAGTCAAGATGAATATTCTGCACTAAAGATAGTAAAAAAAAGCGGCAGATATTTTAGTGACATTTAAAAGCTCAGATTTAAATGGTAGATATTTTTGTTGGTGATAATGTAACAAAGTTTAATTACTAAAATATTCATAATACTTTTTTCGTTCCCTTGTTGAACAGAAACCGCTCTACGATTTATTTACCTTTAATTTAACTTACATTTAACAACCGTGCCATATATTGGTGCCTTTTCGTTAATGAAATGACGCAAATGAAATTATATCACACTTTTGGTATTGCTATATTAGCTGTTCGACTCAAATTATTGGCCAAGATTAATCGCTTATACTCGTATTTGGACGTAAATTTATGTATGCAAAATAACCAATAATTTACCTGTTTTCCGATAGTGGAAAAATATGGCATCGCTTTGTATAAACTTTCTTATATTTTCAAACCGAAAAAATGCTTCGTGGTCTTTTGCATATACTCGTACATATGTCAATTTATTATGATACGCACTAAATCTAAAAGAACACACCAGGTATCGTGGTGGTTTTCTTTTGTAGACTACTATTGATGTTTTATTCAATTGAAAGACAATTTTATATAGCGCCGTTTAGAGGGCGAACTCTCCTCGAGGGCGCTCTAGCTCGGGACTCGGGCCACTGTGATTACACAAACCAGGTCTAGCAGCTATAACGGTGGCCGAGCGAATCATGGATAACTATTCATTTGTGTACAGTACAGCCTTGTGGATTATTGCCATGTGTCAATCTCCCTCAACCAACCAGAAAGATGTTTTGAGACCTTCAGTGAAAACCAGACTAAAAACTATTTTTAAATCTGGTTTCAAGTGAGAATCAAACCCGAAACCTCTGGGTCGGGAGTCAGTCGTCTTGCTAACTATACTACGGAGGCCGACAAACTAGATGAACTTTACACATAAAATTTACTTAATATATCATATATTTAAAAAAGACAGATTTTTTTTGTCAATAATATAAATAAAAAAGGGATAAGATCAATTATATGAAACGTAAATTGTTATAAAAACTAAATCTTACTTCCTATGTTTCAATTTGATAATGAGTGCAAACTATTGTACGAGTATCAGCATATATCATTTTCCATGTAGGTATCTACTATATTTTACAAAAACAATAACCATAAAAACGCTCTCTTACAAACTAACTTAAAATGAATATATATATATATTGTATAATACGAGTATATTGCGCTCTAAACAGTCAAAGATCATATATTGCGGAGATGGCCAACAGGTCGATCGCGGCCGTCTTCGTAACTGACAATATGGCGTGCGAGAGATTGCCGAATCTCATTACGCACATGCACTTGTCAACGCGGTCAATAAGTAATCTTTTTTTTAAATATGTAGATATGTTAACTCCAAATAAATGTATGTAAGTATATTATTTAACATGTGTGTATAAGTATTATTTTACCTAATATTTTTAAGTAAATTCTAATCATACTTATTAATAAACTTGAAGTTATCCTTTTTTAAAACATGTGCGTTATGTGTTAAATCTTGCGAATTTGATAAGTAGATCGCCACAACAAACAAGTTGACTACCCCAATATATCGCATCTCCGCTCTTGACATAACATCTTTTGTTGAACAGGGTTGACGAAATGCTTTAGATAAATTATTTCAAGGTGAACATGGTAGCAATATAAACATGAGCTAATCGCCAGCATTCAGCTAAAATCTACGAATTGCGATTTAATATATAGACACTACTGATTAAAACTTGTAAAATTGACATATTATCAATACAAAGATAACTTTTTCTTTAGTTTAGACCCAGAATGAGATACCCGAAATCGATAATAACTTTGTATTGCATTATTACACTTTCGTTGTATACAGCAGTGGTCTCCAAAGTGGGGTACGCGAGTCGATACTCGGGGGAATTAATATGGCAATATGACTATCACATATCAACATAGCGCTGTACGAGTATTGAAGATTTGAGTGTAGTATTTTGAGGAGTCTGTCATCTAAACGGCGCTATATAAATTGTCCTTTCATTATTATTGTTGTCTAATAATTACAATAACATTTTGGTTTTATTGATTATCCATTAGGTATTCTCCTTTTGAACTCGTTGTATTATATTTATTTAAATAGTCAAATGAAACTTGAAGGATTATGATATTTAAATTGTTTTTATCAGATCAAAAAAAAAATAAGATCAGCAAGAAAATTATCTTTGTAAACTTTTATTTACCATTGATGTTATTTTGTACAAGAATGGAGTTTTAGAATACAATACGCGTATTAAACGAATGCTTTGTGTCTGAAAGAATAATTATCATAACAATTCAATAGCCATGAATCTATTAGTAAACCTTTATGGAATGGAACATGTATAAGATTTAATCGAAATTATAAAATAAAATACGTTTTTCTTGGCTTAATATTTTTTTCCATATAAAGGAATAAGGGTTTCTTATTCGATATTTAGAAAGAATAAAAAGGTTAATTGAGTAAGAACATTTTTTAAAAGAATACAAGGTACAGATATCATTAAAAATGAATATATGTTTAAGAAAAAGCTTTCCTTCATTAGGAACCTTATTTTAATATTTAATGAAAAAGACTTTGATTTCTTACAATCTAAGCACTCAAGCAACATGAGTATTTATTTTAAATTTTTTTTTATTGAAGGGTGTAACCTAAAAACATAATTTTAACAGATGCGGAAAAGTGCCCAATCAAATGGCTACAGCCACTACCTTCTTATCTTGACACTCAGCTTATATATATATATATATATATATATATATATATATATATATATATATATATATATATATATATATATATATATATATATATATATATATATATATATATATATATATATATATATATATATATATATATATATATATATATATATATATATATATATATATATATATATATATATATATATATATATATATATATATATATATATATATATATATATATATATATATATATATATATATATATATATATATATATATATATATTTATTTTGGAATAGTTTTAATCTGTCAATAATGGTGGGTTCAAGTTTTGAGTTGGAGCGCCCTTGAGGCGCGTGCTCTCTTAACGGTTATCTATAAATTGTCGTTTGGTTATTATCCTGTTTGGTAAACTGGAACCCTTTTTATATATATTTTAGTACTATCGGAAATCAGCCCGAAACCCCGATCAGCAGTCAATCAATCAATTAAACCCTTACTAACAAATCACGGGGAATATCTAATTGTCTATCGTGTACTGTATCATTAATAAAAAAAGCTCATCAAATCTGAATTACATTTACGCTCATTGCCTTAGAATTGTTAATGAATTAGAGAGTAAGGATACAACCAAACAAAAAATTAAATGTGAAAAAAATAATTAATACTACACTATGCGCCTGTTTAAAGATTTAATGGTATCCAATTAATTAAAAAGCGTATTATTGCACACCATTATCATATAACTGAAATGTGGGTATGCCGTTTTGTACGTCACTGTTTCGAATAGTATTATATAAAATAGCACGCAATGAATATATCTGCAATAGCGACGTCGGCAAGAGCAACTTCCTAGACGTGAGATTGTCGAGGTTCCGTTTGTCCAGGTTACAGAAAATTGATTACATCGTCCTTTCTAGGAAAGGTACTTCAAGTAAATTTTTCTATATTATTTAGAAAGTTTCCTTCGTAAACACGGATATTTGGTATTACAGATAAGTACTTATTAGAGATCACAGATGTTTATTTTCAAATTAGAGTTAAAAATTTACTTGTACATTTATTAAAGGAAATCATTATTAATCTAAATCCACATTTCCAAAACGATTGTGTTTTTGTTACTATACTCGCGCATGCTTAACGTATGTGAGTAGTACCACCTCTTCACGCACTATAGTATTTCTAACAAGTGCGATGACAAACTGTGAGTTTTTTTTGCCAATTCCAGTGGTATTAATCCGTATCCCGATTTATGGGGCTGAAGAGAAGGTTGTCTCCTGGTCACGCCTTTCAATATGTCGGTAAAGATGAATGAATATACAAATCGGTTCAATAGTCTGGTGGATAGGTAACTTGTTTATCTTTGACACTCCGGTTTGAAACTTACGTTCAGACACCTTTCCGTCAAAATTTCTTCTGTGGCGCATATGCGCTGCCTTTTATAAATTCAAAAATCAAAGCAGTTTTAAGATGTAATTTTGTTACCAGATAGCGTCAAACAAGTCATCTATTTATTATTAAAAACAAAAGTTGATAGTTATGATGTCTATATATAAATTGGTTTTTATTACGATGATGTAGGTATTATGAATTATTTTGCAGTAAGCATAAACACTATTATCAATAAATTATACGCAATATCATTTGAACATTGCTTTCTGCTAAAGGTTTCAAGAATGCCAGCATATAGTTCAGTTTATCGCTTTATACAGTTTAATTTGCTAAAATGAATCACTGCTAAACTGTTAAAACTGAGGTAATAAAATTTGCGATAAGGAAGAACTTGTTTTAAACTCAGAATACAACAATATAAAAGCTTGTATATTTTAAAATTTATGGGAAACATAAAACCTGATAAGAAAATAAAATTTAAATCTTCTTAGATACATAACTTAAAAAAACAAATTCTACTCAAGACCTTATATAGTAAAGTAGGTCTTGAAAAAACTTCTAACGATCTTATAGAGATAGTTGACAAATTTGAAAGAGAAACGATTTAACACCTTTCATAAAATCAAGTATATAACAGTAGTTAAGTATCGAAATCGACCAATTAATAACTTGGAATATTATTCCAAGAAGTTATTGTAACATAAATCATTCTCTTTAACTTGGATACAACCCGTTAAATAAATAATACTCGTATAATGAAATATTGAATATTATTGTGATACCTAGAACAAGTACTGTAAATAAAAGTAAAATTTTGTCTAAACATCTAAAGAAATCTTAAAAAGAATATTAAATAATGAAACATATGCCTGATGCAACTACAATCGCATGCAATTTCTCCTAATGATGTACACATTTTTGTTAGGCACATGCTAGTATCTGTTTATATCATCCACAGTCGCGACAGACCTAAAAATCATTTATTTTTTTATATAATCAATCAATTAAATTGGCGTATGGAGTATAAATAATATCTAACGGGCGTCAATGTGCGTACTTACTTACAGCAGTAAACAAAATTACTTTCCTTGATACCAATATAGCGTGAACTTTTTTTTATTTTTGTAATTTGTTTAGTTAAACACTATTTACTCCCCTTTACATAACGGTATAACCCTACCGGTTTCAAGGTTTTCCCCTAGTCATCACGGGAGCGCATATAAGACTCTGGTGTATTTAAACCTACACAGTGTTCACTACTACATAGTCGCATCTTGATTCTTATGGAATAAGAGATTGTTGTTCATAAATGATTCATAGAAAATTTGGAGAAAAAAAAACCCAATGGATTACAAATACTCATATATAGCTTATTTATGACGTTCTTAATGTGAACAACTGTATTTGCTCATTATGTGGCGATCGTTGAACGCATCGTTTTTGTTTAGTGAAAATACTGATCAAAAATATAATTTATCTTAGAACTAGAAAATAAATTTATAACATATTTTTGAGGGAGAGAAGTGATTTTTTTATTATGTAGTGTCTTCAAATTTATAATTATATGTAACAAGGTAGCCCTTTGACAGAGATATATAGCTAGGAGTGACGAGTTGTTGAAGATCTTCCACATATAGACATGTGAGTGAATGAGTGATGACGAGTTATTGGATAAGATTTTGATGTAGTTGATGTAGTTACGGTCTATGTGATAGTTAAGGATGTAAGTGTGTGTAAGAATGTAAATGCAAAGCGTGAGTGTTTACGTATTCAGGACAAATATTGTAAAATTTGTCCTTAAAGAATAAGACCACTTCGTGGTTCTATAAATCCACATGGAATGTTAACTGTAGAATTGCTATGCACTTGTACTCGACGGTTCACCTTTACATGAAAAAAATATTAAATGATGTACTGTGGATAGTATAAATAAAACAACAAAAAACATGGTTAAAAAACATATAAATCACCGAATATAAACCACGGATATTTCCAAACACTACAATTAATAATGCACTTTCGAAGAACCGGTCCCTACAAGTCGCGAGCTATAAACAAACAGTCCGAGCACACGTAACAAAACGTTCCACTGATTAACAAGCCTTCCCAAGCCACGCTATTATGTATTATTTTAACACAATCCCGTTAATTGCACCGAGAGGAAACTCGTTAAATGAACGATACCGCGTCGCCTTGTGGTTCGTATCGAAATGACGAGATGCGCAGACACCAGTTCTTTTGGTACAAACTGTTGTAATTACTACTGACGCCTGTTTACGTGCCGTGCGGTGGTCGGCTGTACACAAAGGTGCACGTATGACTGAGTCTGGCATAATCTCCATGTGTAGTTTTGTATAGAAACAGGTAGAGTCGGCGCGTGTCTATACGTCAGAACATTTATGGAACTAGTTTTACTATATACATATAATGTTTATGATTATACAAAATAAACTGTACGGTGGCGACTCAGTTTTTTTCCTCGAGTAAATGTTACTTACCATTTAGCGTTAACCGGGATATGTCTAACATTTATGAAGAGTTACTATAGAATATATTGAATAGCCACTAGAGAAAACATTTAAGTAAATTTTTAAAGAACAATTACCTAAATTATAAGAAGGGGCTGCATGCAACGGAAAAACCGAGTATCTATTGTAACAGCGGACATCTTTCATAAAGGAAATATTTACATACATATTTGTGTTGTCTATTATATTCAATTATTCATTAATATCTTTCTTATTTAATTTGATATTTTTTTACTTATATCTTATGTAAAAATATAAAATACATACACTGTCCGAAAAATATAAAGGAATTTCCAATTTGAAAATAGTTATCCGTAAATTGTTCAATTTCAGTGTGTATTAACGGTAAAAAGATTTCATCTCAAATTATAAAATCACAGACTTAAGAAGAAAATTAGCTACCGACTTGTCTTGAAAGTCATGATCATGATTCATTTTGTATAATAAGTTATTAAAGGCAAACAAATATATTTGTTAAATGTGTTTATACATTTTTGTGAATGAACGTTGGTTTAAAAATGACTTTGTAAGTTAACGCGTGTGTTATCAAATGGAACAAGTGATACTCGAATCGAACAACTACAAGTTAATTGGTAACTATGAATATTCATTTCTTACTCCAATTTGAAGCTATTATCAATATGTACAAACTAGACGATTAATCCGTGCAGTGCATTATTTTCGAGTTTTTATAACGTTTTGGAACTATTATAAAACGGTGCAATTATATAAAATATTCTCGGGATTGCCTACTTACAAATAAAATACTGCATTAAACATAACAAAACTGCCATGACACATCACCTGACAGCTGAATATAAAACATATAAAATCTTCACTCACGACTATATTTATTCAACATTACATTAGGACGCCGATAAAAAGAAACGATTTTAATTTTATAATTTAAATCAGTGTTCCCCAACCGGTGGTCCGCGGCCCGGTGCCGGGCCGCAGAGACTTTCCGCCGGGCCGCAAACAGTATGTCAAATTTCAAGAAATTCGCCATGCAAAAATATTAAATATAGGATTTTTTCGCTTGTACGTTGACTTGTATTTTTAGTAATTGTTAAATAAATATAATTGGTATGATAATGCGACACGATGGTCGCTGGTTTTCTCAGAATGGACAGTCATAAATCTTATCAGATACACTTAGGGAGAACGGAAATATTTGCTCTTGGATAGTGAACTCGGATGCAAAACCCTACCTTAATATATTTCCAATAATTTCATAATATATAATTGTTTTCATTTTGGAATGAAATGGTGAGAGTAACAGTACATACAAGTAAAATAATGTCAGAGACAGCACTGCAGCCAAGAATATCCAATATATTAGCAAAGATGCAACAGCAGGTTTCGCATTAGTTTGTTGAAAAAACCCCATTGTTCTTGTTAAATTTTAATTGTATCAGACAATGTTATAATTAAAATTGTAACTGTTTATGTATATTTGTTAACTATATTGTAGTTACATACGAGCATGTCCATCTGTCACAATATAAGATTAAAAAATATTAAATAAAAAAACCATTTTTATTTCAGTATTAGTGGTCCGCGAAAAAAATTTCCTTTTTTTACCGGTCCACAGGTCTAAAAAGGTTGGGGAACACTGATTTAAATCATTTCGTTTCTTCTACGAAGGTGAAAAAAAACATAGTGGACTTTTATTAGGAATCATAATTATCTAAATTATTATCGACAAGAATGTGCAATTAGAACGACATCTCTTGAACAAGATTGTATTATTTTACCTTCGGACTAACTTCAGAGCGTTCTGCATAGAACTGGGTAATCATTATTATAATAATGTAATAACTATAGATATTAATTTTTAATGGTTTATTTAAAGTTTTACAGAATATAGAATAAAAATTTACCAAACAGATTTTCGGCAATGACCCATGGCTAACATACCTGTATATAACAACCTGTATATACCATGTATACAACAACCTGCATACTTTGTTTGAAGTTTTGTAAAATTAAAACACAAACAACGAGTATGATATAATACAAGGAAATTAATAAAATAGACATTTTAGAAAACCGAAATGCGATGTCCGAAATCTACATTAGCATTAAAATACGGAGAACTTTAAAATCATATGGAAGTGAATCAATAGCTTTTTAAAGAAAATCCTAATTAAATACTTGTCATCATTCGTTAAAGAGGGTCTCATGTCACAATTCAATCCATTAAAAGTTCTAGAAACTACGCATTTTGTCACCATATACTCGTATATTACTAACATTATTTTTGTTGCATCTCTATACACATAAGTACAAATAAAAAATTCTGTGATATGCATTCTTAAATTTTGCAATTTTTTTTTTTAAAGAATAGATATGACCGAAGTCATAGGTATCCTTATACCCTCGAACACTAGGCGGAAGAAGTGCCTGTGTCATTCGAGGGGAGCAGCACAGCGCGGGGTTCGAACCGACGACCTTCCGCACGGAAGTCCAGTGCGTTACCACACCGCCATGCACCTCGTAATTCGTCCCCAAGTTATTCGATACAGAAACCCATTAACCTTGTTTCGTGTTGTATTATATTATCTATAATATATTCATTTTAATCTTGGAATTAAAATAAAACGGCATATCGCATATTCGACTTTAAAGAATTCTTTTCTCCGTCTCTTTAACTATGCAAAAAGTTCACTTTTAAAATAACAAGTCAAGTCGATATCGGTATGTCAGAATGCATCTTTCTTGGTATTGTGTCCCTATCTGATTCGGAGACCGTTATTCGTTTAAAAACCTGTCCTGAAGTTGTCTGCTCTAGCTACGTGCCCACCAAAATTAAATCTTCTCTCTATAGTCATCAAAATACTACCAAGTTGGAAGATTTTTTGTTTAGTAGTTGGTCAATACATACGAGTATATCAATCATCGGATTGCAGCAAAAAAAAAACTTAAAATTGTTGTTGGTCAAAAATTAGGTTTGAAATTGAATGGTTAAGGTTAGTGGTAAATTATTAGTGAAGCTGTATTATTACATTACATATACATACACCATCACGTCGTTTCTTGGCGGGGTAGACAGAGGAAAGAACACCAGACTTTCCTATCGCGACACAAATTGATCGACTCCTCTACACATATTATACATATATCCACACGTTTCTCATACAATTTCTACGATATCTATGACTTTTTTACAATTCCTTCTTTCAAAATATCATTCATTTGATTCAATCATACTTTTCTTGGTCCATCTGTACCACGCGTTCCACTCACATGCATTGTGTATTTTTCACTCCTTCATGCCCAAACCATCTCAGAGTATTTTTCTTAATTTTACTTAATACATTAAGTCTTCAGTTCACATGTGTCACTAATCACTTTATTCCGTATTCTGTCATACATTGTCACCCAATATATTATTCTTATCGCGCGCCTTTCTACAGCAATTATTCGACTTTTTTAGTATTTTTTCACGTCAACGTTCCACTCCCATACGTAAAAATACCCCATACATAAAAATGTTTCTACAAAAATACTGTTGTGATTCTGATACCGTTCGGTTCGTTTGTAAAATAAAAAATGAATCATTGCAGATACCTCATAAGAAATAGGATATTTTGTGTACAAACCAATTAGTGACAATTTCCAAGTATACCAATATACCTTCCAATGTTTGCAACGACAAGCAAGCAACCAATTAACGTAAATTGAAAGGATTGCTTTGAGCAAACATTTAGGAAGGTTTTCTACGATGCAGGCAGCCGTCTCTAGCCTGTAGCTTCGAGCCGGCAATGGAGGTAATTTGTGGAAAACTCCCCGCAAATCGATAAGCACGCGAATAATGTACTTAACTAAGTGTATTAACCAATTAGTAGCGTTGACCGCATTCACAATGTTTGATTAGCTGTGAGCTAGCTTACGGGGATGAAATGTCATCAACGTAATTGAAATCTGATTTAGTAGACATTTGTCTTCCATTGGCAGGGGGCAGCGTTCATTTTAGCATTCGATTTGGTCTACCCGGAAAAATCAATAAAGCTTGAAATTTCGATTAGAAATTTAGTACTGGCCTACTGCTATAAAATATAACATCTATGGTCATCATCGTCCGTGAGAAGACTGGCATTCAATATTTTTTCTTGCATCAGGGCGAGTCTTGGTTCCCCGTATCCAAGCATTTGGACTACTTAATTTCTCTCTGAATGACTGACCGTGGGATCTTTAATGGCAAACTCTTCAGCTTCAACCTTGTCCCTTCGCCCTGTTGCAATTTTTGCGGCATCTGGATCAATCCGCAGAGCAAATTTCGTGGTACTGCGATGGAAATCAAGTCAGTAATTTTCCAAGCGATCTCTGCTTAGCCTTTGGTTATGATCCAGACGGATCTAGTGCCGTCAAAGCATAGTTTTTTTGCATTCGAAGTTTTCAGTAAAACATTTGACTACTTGATATGCTGTTTGAACTTCAGGTTTCCGGTCCTTTTATAAGTATATTAAGTGCGATGTGAGCCCGTTTCCTTCTCCCGTGACGACCTCCGTGGCCTGGTGGTAAAACGTTTGTCTGCAGATCCGGAGGTTGCGGGTTCGATCATCGCTGGAACCCAGATTAAAAAAAGGGATTCCAGTCTGGTTTTCACTAAGGATCCGTTAAAACATCTTTCTAGTTGGTTGAAAGAGATTGCCACATGGCAATAAACTCATCAGGTTAAATAAATAAAAGTACATTCTCAAAGCAACCATTATTACAATACTGTTTACAATTTAGGAAAACCCATGAATTCTTCTATTTTATTTCTGAGGAGCTATACTATATAATACAGCACGAGTATTGGAAAATATCTTTTTTTTTTTGGTTTATATACCTACACATTATATGATATATATTTATTGAAAAAAATTTCATCCATTTTTTTGGTTTATATACCTACACATTATATGATATATATTTATTGAAAAAAATTTCATCCATTTTTTTTTCAACCGTAAAAATTACTAAGCACATAATTATTTGATGGCAAAAGGTTTTGCAAGTATAATGATACCTCGGAAGGCTTCTCTATTGTAAGAACAGCCATTATTTGAATTTTCAGCTTTCAATAGACTATAGACGAAGTCAGTAGCGACTCCGTATATTATAGTTACCAACTCACGAGAATAATTTCATTTAGTTGAATTGTATAAACTTATTTTCAGGGCATACATCAACAGTTTATAAATAAACAGTTTTACTATCTTATGGATTTCTAAGTAAAATTTGATATAACGTACTTTGTCCACGTAACGGACCTAATACGTTAAGATTCCGTAAAACTCCATAGAATGTAAAGTGAACTTTCTTTCTTTGATAAATCGCCTGTACCGCCGTAGTCTTAGGTAAGACGTCTGTATTCCCCCCGAGTTACGGATTCGATTCCGAATGGAACCCAGATTTTTCTTAAAGGATTCTAGTCTGGTTTTCAGTTTATTTATTTTTTTAAAACAGGTTTAGCCCAATTACTTTGAAAAATACAAAATGTGTTAACATTAAAAATAATGAAAAACTATACAGAATAAAAAATAAATTATATAAAATAAAAAGTTACTTAAATCTGAACTTGGATACAAGTTACTAACATATAGTACCACTTTCATTTTGTTTTGATTGTTCCTTTTTTCTGTAATATTTTTTTAAAATTTTCTATGATTGTATGAGTAATTTTTCCTAATTTTAGTGCTGTACAATACTACATATCGGTAATTTCATATGCCGTATGTGTTAATTTTATGAAGTTGTTTATATTTTATCTTTAGTTTAGACATATTATAATTTGTCAAGGACTTTTATATGTCGTTTGTCTTTTCAATAAATAGATATAAAAAAAACGGGTATTTTGAATTTCAAGTAGGTACAACGTTGTAAAATATACTTTAATCATTTCCATCCTCATTTAAAAAAAAGCTGTTCCGTCAATTATGAAAACGTAAGTAGTCATTAGCAAAAACATATTTTATTTTTCGTGTCTCAAAAATAATTCTTTGAATTTTCAAAATATTGTTTCCTTTTTAAAAGGTGTTTTTTTTTTCAATTGGGTAACTGAAAATTATAAAGAAAAAATCATTTACAAAAAAATAAGTCATAACTTAGGTATTGAGATACAACATACTCGTACATTCAAAACAAAAATGGAACCATACCTTTCTGTTCTAAACTTGAGTAATAATATAAGGGCCTCCAAACTGGTTAAAACGAAACCGGTTAATTGCACATTTTTACAATAACCGAAAACCTGTTATACTTTTCAGCTAATTCAATTTATTTTTCTAACCACATTATTATTGCTATATTTTGGTGTAGCGTTTGGCTATAATAGCTTCAAACACAATGTGTTATTTCACAGGTGTTATTTTTATGACCATCTTTATATAGCATTTGCAAACATTCCTCAATCTTATTATATTTTTTTGCCTTTAAACGGTGTAGAGATACCCTCAACCCGTCAACCAATAAATAAAGCAATGTCAACCTGAAGAGCGACGATCGTATTGTATGGTGGTAGACAAAGGGCCGGGAATTCCCGCAGGTTTCTTGCTCGCAAATTTAAATCCTTTATGTAAAAAAACTTCAGTTTAGCGCTTATCACTCAGTCCTATCTGCAGATACTATTTAAAATGAAGGACATTTTCAATTCTTTTCTATCTTATATAAACAATTTATCGGATTTAGGAAGGCAAAATAGTTGTTTGAAGAGCTGACATTATCATTCAACCCACATCATATAAATTCACACACCTTTATTAAAATCTCTCATTTCCGTTCAAGACCTTGAAGTTCTGTTTATCCAAGTGTTCAATACTCGTATACTCAAATAATTCATTCTAAATGCCCCCCTGCCCTGATCGGACTTAAAACGCAACTCTATTAAAATCATGCGATTCATGCGGAAATTGGATACAAAACAGTTTCTATTGATAAACGTACATTTATTCAAAATGATCACTATGAAAGTGAGAGTGAATCTGATAAAGAAACCAGTTATTACAGTTTCAACGAAGAAAATAATTTAAATGCGAATATGGTACACAACATATAACTATTAATTATTTTCCACGGATTCATCATGTGCTGAAAAACATCCGTCAAATCGTTAAATATTTAAAATATTCTAGTGTTAGAAATAATGATATATTCTAGAAAAGAAGGTTTTGGAAAAGAGTAAAAAACATTTTCTTATACTGGATTGTCAAACACGATGGAACACCTTAGTCTATGCTTCAAATATTTTAAGAATAAAGGATTGCATCGAAATTATCTGATTGACTTCAACCAAGAAGGTATGTAACGTAATAAATGTTTCAATTGTAGAAAAATTGTTTAGTTCACATTTTGATGCCAAAAGAACTTGGTGTCAAAGAGTTAAGTAAAAGTAATTCAACAATTCGATTTTGACTGCTGAATTGGGTTTCAATTTTTTTGTTTGACGAACTAGTAAAAATTGATAGTCCAGTCAGTTTCGAAATAAATGAAGTATTAAAGAATCTATGAACATAATTTAGTATTGCTGTATCAATATCAGCCAATGAATATTGTTTATTCGACAAAATCAGCTGTTATATCTTATACAAAAACGATCATGCAAAGACTATATTCAAAAGATGTATTTCTAAATGGATCAGGAGAACTATTAGATAATTCACTGTCACAGTCATTTACTGCAACTCCAGAGAAAGACCCCTTGAAATCGGACAATTTAGCAAAAGAACTTTTTTTTTATGGCATCATATACCTTTTTTTATTTTTTATTAAACAAAGTAAATTATAGTACAAACATTTGTCAAGGCTATACCTATATAAAAATTTATTGCTTAACTAATCTTAATTATATGTTATAATTTATGAACTCACTTAATCTTATTTTCCTACATATCATTTTATTTTATTTATTCAATCTTAATATATGAGATCTTAGAAATAATTAACACCTACATACTACTTATAACTAGATAACAATTCTTACACTAATTATTTAGCAAAAACAAGTTCACTCGTTCAGGCTACTTGTATTCCATCACATTCACCCAGACCTTGGTCGTCCCAGCTAATACTGTAGGTGAGCAAATATATTGTCTGATCCCATTGCCCAAATAATACAAGAAACTGATTTCTGGAACCTTGAATAATGGTTCGTGTCTTTCAACAATACAGCCGTTCACGTCGGCTTTCCATTGGACAATATTTTTTGAACTAGATAAGTTCAGTGAAATGCGATACATAAAATGCCTTAGTATTCTGAAATTATTACATCTTGTTCTTGTTATTTTAACTAATTAAGTTGCGTGTATGTATTCTTAATTTATCGAAATTGTGATTTTATATATGTAATAAAATTGTTAAAATAGTGGAGAAGTTGTTTTATTATCAGTTTTATAGACGGCATCACACAAAGAAGAATATGCCCAATATATGAAGTATGTATAACGAGACTGAAATCATCAATAAATAATATCGAGTACGGAGGAGTAGCTCTGCGGCAGAGTAGGTAGAGTTGTGGACTCGCGTGCTACACTCGTATATACTCGTAGGTCGCGTGTTCAAATCCCTAGACTGTCAAGAAGCTATTCCTATTTTAATAATACAAGTGTATTCACCGTGGAAGCGGTAATTTTAACCATAAAAAGTTTCTTTAAAAAAAGCCGGTTAACTGGTTAATTGGATGTCAAAATAACCGTGAACCGGTTAGTCGAATTAGGCGGTCAATTGGAAGCCCTAACTAATATGAATCTTTTGATCGCATATATCAATATTTTTACTTTTCTTTTAAAAAATAATTCGTTTCGTGATGGTATAATATGCTTGTTTGTATGAAACTTTATTTAACATTTAATAACTTATTGTTTATGGAATAATGTTGTGATCCACTTTTTATACATACATTATATTGTGTGTTGAATTTTAGACTAAATAGCGTATTAAAAAATCCAGGTCATAACTAAACCACTAAGTATCCAAACTTACAATATAACTTATTGTTTATGGAATAATGTTGTGATCCACTTTTTATACATACATTATATTGTGTGTTGAATTTTAGACTAAATAGCGTATTAAAAAATCCAGGTCATAACTAAACCACTAAGTATCCAAACTTACAATATAACTTATTGTTTATGGAATAATGTTGTGATCCACTTTTTATACATACATTATATTGTGTGTTGAATTTTAGACTAAATAGCGTATTAAAAAATCCAGGTCATAACTAAACCACTAAGTATCCAAACTTACAATATAACTTATTGTTTATGGAATAATGTTGTGATCCACTTTTTATACATACATTATATTGTGTGTTGAATTTTAGACTAAATAGCGTATTAAAAAATCCAGGTCATAACTAAACCACTAAGTATCCAAACTTACAATATAACTTATTGTTTATGGAATAATGTTGTGATCCACTTTTTATACATACATTATATTGTGTGTTGAATTTTAGACTAAATAGCGTATTAAAAAATCCAGGTCATAACTAAACCACTAAGTATCCAAACTTACAATATAACTTATTGTTTATGGAATAATGTTGTGATCCACTTTTTATACATACATTATATTGTGTGTTGAATTTTAGACTAAATAGCGTATTAAAAAATCCAGGTCATAACTAAACCACTAAGTATCCAAACTTACAATATAACTTATTGTTTATGGAATAATGTTGTGATCCACTTTTTATACATACATTATATTGTGTGTTGAATTTTAGACTAAATAGCGTATTAAAAAATCCAGGTCATAACTAAACCACTAAGTATCCAAACTTACAATATAACTTATTGTTTATGGAATAATGTTGTGATCCACTTTTTATACATACATTATATTGTGTGTTGAATTTTAGACTAAATAGCGTATTAAAAAATCCAGGTCATAACTAAACCACTAAGTATCCAAACTTACAATATAACTTATTGTTTATGGAATAATGTTGTGATCCACTTTTTATACATACATTATATTGTGTGTTGAATTTTAGACTAAATAGCGTATTAAAAAATCCAGGTCATAACTAAACCACTAAGTATCCAAACTTACAATATCTACGTAAATAAGTAAATTTATCCCAGTTTTCCATCAATGTGAATCACGTGAGATAAGCAACTGGACTACCCCTAACAACTACCCTTCGAGACGTGAAGTGCAGGGATGGATGGAGAGGAGTCGTCAGAGGGCATCATGGAAGTCGTGATGCTCATTTATAAACTACAAGACAGCATGGAATTTAACATGGATTTTACCAATTTATTTCTTAGAAAGGTCCTAAATGTCAATTACTTAAGAATAAATAACAGAATGTATTTTATAACAATATATTGAAACTAAAATGATTTGTAAGGAACATTTTTAATAAAATAAAAACAAGAAAATAAATATATGATTTTAATATTCGTCCGAGTTTTAAAGACAATTCTAATCACTTTTTGGCTCCTCAGTTGTTGGGAAAGTTTAACACATGGTACGAATAATTTAGGAGTATAATCATATAATCATAATATATAAACATACAGAAACAAATCCATCACCGATCTCCACATGGTAGTGCTATGAGAAAATTTTGTTTAAATTAGAATAAGCAATATCCTTGAAAAAATAGAATGATGCAACGAATACAAAAAATGCCTTCCCATTTAAAGATTGGCATTTTAAAACGATTGTCTTGTTTCAACAAACGAGCCCCGCTTCAAGCGATAAATTGGTGTAAAACTAAATCTTGAACGTGTATGTATTTATGTGTAAATGCATACATATGTTATATTATATGAGGCACAATGAGAGGGAAAGTTTATTTTTTTTCAAATCAGAGGTATTGATTCCCGATAGAAACAAAACGAACATCAAGGAAATGGGTGATTTATATATTTAAATTTATACAGAGAAAACTACGTTGCTTTCTTTAAAAATATACATACTATGCGTATCCAGAAAGTAAGTGTACTGAGGCTCTCACGACCGGATGGATTTTATTTTCGACATGTTGGCTACACTTCCGTGTAGCCTGACCCTTCCCCTCCGCAACGAGACCGGTTCGAGGTCAGTACGTTGAGAAGTGTCGACGCGACAACACGTTTCGTGAAAAATGTCAATCCAATCTCCCGCCAAGTACGAAATACGCGGCGTCATCCGTTATCTCGTTTGGAAGGGAAAACCTCCGGTTGAGGTTTATAATGAGGTGAAAACTGCATATAGTGATAAAGCTATGAATCGTACGAGTGTGTACAAGTGGTGTCGCGAGTTTAAAAACGGTCACGTCACACCTCTTCACCCTCCGCCAAAAAGTTCAAAACCACAATTTCAGCCAAGAAAATCATGGCATCCGTGTTTTGGGACTGTCAAGGCATCATTTTAATTGAATATATGCCTCAAGGGGAGACCAACTCTGCAAGATACTGTGAGGCCCTTAAAAATTGCGGAGGGCGATTCAGAACAAGAGGAGAGGCATGCTGACAAAGGGAGTCTGCCTGCTGCACGACAATGCCAGACCGCACACGGCCAACGCCACGAAGGAACTGCTCGCCTCGTTTAAATGGGATGTCCTGAACCATCACGCGCATTCCCCTGACCTAGCACCTTCAGATTACTATATCTTTACCTCCCTGAAGCTGCACATGGGTGGAAAAAGGTTTTCAACCGACGAGGAGGTAAAGGAAGAGGAGGTGGAGAAGTGGACGGAGGGCTTGGCGGGAAACTACTTCGAGGAAGGCATCAAAAAGTTGATACCCCGCTTCACCACCTGCATTGAGAGGAATGGCGACTATGTCGAAAAATAGCTTACATATGTACTACGGTAACCACGTAATTTTTTTGTTTAAATAAAAAAAATTGTAACCTACAAAAATTCAGTACACTTACTTTCTGGATATGCCTCGTATTTAAAAAAAATAAGAAATTTTTAAACCGTAAATTCAATCAGCATTATCCAAAGAAGGAAATAGTTTTAAGGAAAGGGTATTGCTTTCGAATATTTATTCATTCCAATTGTTTTGAATAATTGTATCACCTGCTGTATGGTTAGATCAAGTTGATGATATTTTGAGAGAAGGAAACTTAAAAAATAAGAGAAATCATAAGAGTTGTATGAGAAGGTGAATGGACGTAGAAGAGGCGAATGATGTAAGTCAAGAAAGGATGTCTGGCGTTCTGTCTCCTCTGCCTATCCCGAACGGGAAATGGCGTGGTGGCACGTGTGCATGTATGCAACACCTGCTGAGTTTATTTGTCTACATCTATTTCTAATACTATTTGTATTTAAGAATTATTTAAGGACTATCCTTAAAAATATACATTACGAGGACATACTCGTAAAACATTCATAACAGGGATGGAAAATCGCGTAAGTAAAAATTTTCAGGCGGATTCCTATCTATTAAGTAATACAAAATAGCATAAAGCCCTATCCCATTGATTTCTTTATTTTTCTCCAAGTTCACAAATAAGGCCCTTTTTAATGTTTCTAAAAGATAACAAAAAATAAGATCCACTTGTTTTATATTTAGGAATTAATTCCTTAAAAACAATAATTAAAATTAATAAATGTAAAATACGCGCACGCGTGACGTGTGCTGCCGGCATATGCGAACGGGTGCTGGCAATTTAACTGGCGCCAAGTTTCATTATCAAGACTAATACTAATTCCCGAGGCATCATTTTATAATGTATCGTTCATCGGTGAGGATCTTTTAAACATATGAAGAACAACTGGAACTTCCGCAAAATATTACATTTAAAAAATCTACATTAATAAAATATTATTGTACATTAAAATAATCAATTAATTATAAATAATTAACTACCGCAAAACACTATTTTTTCATACTAAAAAAGTTTTAGACAAAATTAAATTTCTTCACTTAAATATTTAGTATCTCAGAAGTATGACTCTTGTTCTATTGAGTCAGTTCAGTCACGGATCTGCTACAGAGCAGTCGCTTCCCGCTAAAACAGAATAATAATAATATCTTGACTTGTTCAAAATGACTACCTGCATTGATGTTTATTTTCTTACAAGCAAAATTGTATAATATAAAAAATTTCAAAAAAATTATTTCTTAAATTTGAAAGCAATGAACATTTATATACACACAAAAAAATCACAAGTTGGAATACATTTATTTAAAAAAAAAATTTAAAACAAAAGTGTAAAAACGATTAAATGGCTCTCCTGAACATTTTGCATTTTGTTAGTTGGTCACTTTCTCCTGTATGACGACGATATTACACTTGATAACACTACGATCTAGATATATAATAATGAACTTTAAGTTCGATGCCTGGTTTTGCATATACACCGTGAGAAAATAGAGCCTTTTGAATTAATCGAACCTATTTTTTAAATTTGTCGACAATCGTATTATGTTTTGCTGTGAATCATACAATAATAGTATTGTTCAAGCTTACTTGTACGTGTGCTATGTATGTTATGAAGCGCCTATTAATGCACATATTCGTTAGGTAAGGAAGCGTCTATTAATGCACTATATTCGTTAGGTAAGGAAGCGTATATTAATGCACATATTCGTAAGGTAAGGAAGCGTATATTAATGCACATATTCGTAAGGTAAGGAAGCGCCTATTAATGCACATATTCGTTAGGTAAGGAAGCGTCTATTAATGCACATATTCGTTAGGTAAGGAAGCGCCTATTAATGCACATATGCGTTAGGCAAGGAAGCGTCTATTAATGCACATATTCGTTAGGCAAGGAAGCGTCTATTAATGCACATATTCGTATAAACTCAGAGTGGTGTACATTTCGATTTATTTTTCTGTCGCTGTATACTGATCATTTATAAAATGAGGGTAAATACCATACATATCAATGTAAAAATTCGTCACATTAAGTGACCTTAAGAATGCCTCCGAGTTAACAAGCATGCCAACTTGAGTTGCTCCTAGCTTAGAAGAAAGCACCCAGATTTATAATTGGAGGTACATGTGCGATAAAATCATTTCCGGGTTGCTCCTAGCTTGGAAGAAAGCACCCAGATTTATAATTGGAGGTACATGTGCGATAAAAATCAACAAAAATATATTCTGAAAGATCATACAACTTTTTTGTAAGCACAGAATTATTTTTCCGAAAAGACCTTACCCACGTTTTATCTACGAGTATTATGACACATAAGAACAAATTTAATGCCAGAGAGTACACACTTGTACGATAGTAAGATATTATTTATTCAAGTTTAAATTCAACCGCAATGAATTTTTTGGAATGTTTACGTATTATTATATAAACTGAAACAGTATGTTTAATGTAATTTTTAAACACATTATTTGAAATGACAGTCGGATGTTTTGTGAATTGATTATATTTTCCGTCTCATTGACACTAAAATGTCAAGCTGGTGAAAAATGACATGTTTATTGTGGGATAATTCAGTGATAAAACATCCAGTTATTCCTGCATTTAAAAAAACAATGCATTTGTTTTTCCCCCTATTTTATTTCACGCTTTCATGTATTTATATACTCGTATCTCAAATAATTGTTGCATTCATCATACTTTCTCGTTTTATATAAATTTCTTGCAGATCCCAAGAAGTAAATTGAACAACAAGCATTGAACCAAACCGTAGAAAAAATATAAAGTTCCCTTTTAGGAGTTTCCCGATAGGTTTAATCTTACTTCACTTTATATTTTGTAATGATGAAGATTATCATCATTGTGGCATGGGCCATATATAAACAATGGGGTCACGGATCAAGAAGAATATGATCTCGATAATTTTCGGTAGCATGTAAGATATTCGTTAAAAAAAACTTCAGTATGAACCATACTTTTCACCAGAGTTTCTCCGAGGCATCGGGGTCAAAATTAATTATTATAATAGCTACAGATCACCTTAGAAAGATTCGGCCATGGTTTCGAAGAACGTGAAGTGTCAAGCTTTGGACCAACCTGGATGAAGGAATTTTATGGCATCTCTGTGTTCCTGATGGAATGCTTAAAGTGAATTCATTTGACATAAATAATACAACTAGCACAAAATACGATACATATGTCAAAACCAAAATATAACTGTACTCATTTCCTTTTTTGTCATTTTAAAAGTGTAAAAATCATATTGAATTGAAATATAAATCAATTTATTTACTTGGTCTGGATATTATTGCATGATTTATAGTTAATCGTAAAGCTAAACGTATTATATATCACATACTATTGTGTCATTTGAATGTTATATTAAATATAGTTTTAAACCCACGTATACTGCTGCGTCACGTGTTTTATAAATGTTTCAAGGTAACGGGCATACGATCCAATAAAGAATTATGTAACCATCTCACTATAAAAGATTTATTATTTTACTAAACACGGGAATCTGAGGTCGTTGACTAATGCTTTCATAAAATTTATTTAAGACAACTCTTCAAAAGTTTTTGATATCCAGTCCCTAAAAGAATTGTGCGTGAAATTAACTGAATTAAAAAAAACTCCAAATATAAATGTTAATAAAGGATATATGAGTGTGAACTTGCACGATTCACTTATGGGCGGGCGGCTTACGTGAAGTTAAAATAAAAATACTAGGTCCAGAATTCAGCGAGTGGAGATGCGATTTATGTGAGAGGAATGGATTATAGTTAGAATAAGAAGCACACTAAGACCTACTAATAGAGAAATCTCAACTGCAGTGGCATCGATACATAAAACGAATGCGAGAAACAAGAATTCACTTAAAAATGTCAAGTTCGGTCCTGAAAAGAAAGCGCAACTAGAAGTTGGAGGAATATTGGAACTATACTGGTTGAAGACGGAAGAGTTGGCCCGAGATCGAAATAAACACACGTGTATGCAGACATTTTTTTTTGTAATTTATTTTTATCAAACACTGTTTATTCCAATTTTTTGTGACGGTATAACCCTACCGGTTTCAAGGCTTTCACCTCATCTTCAGGGGAGCACAAACAATACTAAATGCTATTCGAACTGGTACCGATATACACGCTTCAACGGCTGAGGGGTGAGGGAGGCATGGGACAATTTTGGCCAAGAGCGGAGATATCTTTGGGATATAACTGTTCAACAGATGTTCGAATCGATGTACTGACTTAGAAATTTCTAGGGCCTCCAATCTGTCCAATTTATTCCCGTTACTACTGATATGTAAGAATTTGGCATCATCGATAGAAAAAGTATGATTTTCACGGTGACAATGATTAGCCATTTCAGAATAAATAAGAAGATTTGTTAAGACATTTTTTTCTTTTTACGCATTTTGCCGGTAGGTTTTATCTTACTCGTCTTTGCATTTTGTAATGATAACGGTAATCACTGTGTAGTATGGACCATCTCTACATATTTTGAAGTTCAAAATTCATGTTTGACATAAACTATCGATGTTGTAAATAAGTTTTTCAAACCAAATATTTGCTTCAAAAATGCAAATTTCGACAGCTTGTCAAAATAATGAAACCACACGACAATAACGACATTAAAGTTTTCATATCACCATAATTTGACATGACAGCTCGTTTCAAAGTTATTTTGTTTTGCTGAAAAGGCCAAATGAAATATGCAAAAGTGATTTAAACAATATTTAACCTTTTCTGAGAAATTATAATTTAAGAGCGACTTTCACGGATATTTACGAAGCAGAATTTTTATGTCTAAATTCAACTGCGAAAAATAAGATTTACCGTCTGGATACTTGATGGCTTTTACCGACTGGATATGATGAAGTATTTTTCTATTTGTTCAATATGTTCAACAAAATGGAAATTAGGTTGGTTCTTTCTTACATACATATTGTCCATTTTTTTTCTCAAACAAAAGCCTTAAATTTAGTAAAAATAATAGCAGCGCGTGAACGTGGTACCTAATGGCATGAAATGGCGTGAAATGGCGCGCATAACGGATGAGTGTGGTGTGGTGCTTATTTTGTTGCCATTTACAGGACAAGCAACAACAGTCTATTTTTCTACATAGTCTACCATACATAACACTAGATAGCTGATCATACTGACTATAGTCGAGAATCAGAATCAAAGAGCGCTAAATTCATTTTTACTTCTAAAATTAATTGATTTTAAAATTGTAGTATGAACATGTACTCTACATAGATTGGACTATTAAATCATTCGAATCCTGGACCGTGTCATGTAACGTCATATTTTGTATAGGAACTTCAAAGACTATCTAATGGCGAATATACTTCTAAAACCTTCTTGTTTGGTCTATAAAAGCATCCGAATCCAGGACCGTGTCAAGTAACAACATATTTTTACTTCGGAACGGTTCCAGCCGCAACGCTTTTAATGTTAGTATGATATATCTTAATATTATTTATCCAATACTAAATATGATATTTATGGAACATAAATTCTAGTTTGGACGAAAATATCATCCGAATCCTGGATCATTTCAAATAACATCATTTTTTGCTAAGGAACTGTCTCTGCCACAACGTTTTTTAGAGTTTCAATGTTAAAACGATGACCTTAATATGATAAACTGTCTAATGGTGAACATTCATGTGAACCCTTAACTCTATTTTGGACTATCATTCGAATATCTCAACCGTATCAATGTCATATATTGTTTCGGAATGGTCCCTGCCACAGAGTTCGTGATTTCTATTAATTTCTTAATGATAGGCCTAAATAGACTATCTAATGTTGAAGACACAAGTGAAACTTTCGATCTACTGTGAATTTTTAACTCGTTCGAATCCTGGACCGTGTCAAATAACGTCACACTCTGAACGGTTCCGTTTGCAGCTTTCTTGAAATATTTTTATGTTGAATTGATATACCTCAATTTACTATCCTATCTACTGGTTTAGATAGTTTTGAAACCGAAACTCTAGTTTGGATTATTAAATCATTCGAATCTTGGACCGTGTTAAACAACATTATATTTTGCTTTGGAACGGTTCCTGCCGCTGATTCTTGAAAGACTTTTTAGTTAAAACTTAATATTCTCAACCATTGATGACAATTTTCGAAACCGAACTGTTCGAAACTTCAGCTACTTGTATTCCATACAGTATTTTTCTCCTAGGTCCCTTTTTATATGAAACTCATTTTAAATAAGCGCATATATTAAATGTTATCAGCATAAAAAATGTAAAACTTCACTTAGTCCACAAGTGATCTGATTATTTTCTATGGGAGCGGGCCTCGAAATAAAGGCATTGAGCCCCATTTCGCTCAAGTTAGCCAAACGTATTTTCATTAAAACCGACATTCCCATACGCATATCTCGAAACGGCTAGCTTAATCCATTCGACAAGATAATAAATTCACATAGTAAAAACCACAGTTTAGTATTTAGTGTTGGTTCGCTACGATGCATTATGGTTGTCTGGCTGGTTGTTGCGTCGACACCAACATGATGTCATACCTGTTAACGCCGATGACCGAATAGGTGGGGTTAGCATCGTTGTGTGGCGGCGAAATAGATGCCACGGGAAATTAGTATTTATGGTAAAATAATGAAGTGTGGTAATCATTATCGAATGAATATGGTTAAAATATAGTCGATTTAAGTATGTTGATTGAAATTAACCACAATCTTTATTAAGCTAATTTGATGGTTTGAGAAGTTTGACTTTATGACAATGTTATAACTGGATTAAAATATTTACTGAGTATTGTTCACTGATAATGATGTTGCAGTTAAAACTTAACAATAACTACCCAGAAATAATGATTCAACATTCGTTAACTACTATTTACAAAAGAAAAAATATTTAAGATAAAATATCAATACGAATTCTACCAATACAAGATTTCAAATGAATATCGGGTCATTGAAAATAAATCGCATAAAATATCCATCGTACTCTCAGAACCATTAAATCTCAGAGAAGCAACTCTTTATGAGACAATGTTTCACCTATTGTTTTATGATAAAATTATCCATAATTCAACCATTTATGTGGTACCTCTCAACATATCAGAGCTGGCGTTGCCAACATATTGCCTTCTAGCTT
>CATKWJ010001181.1:0-26553 GCA_949825065.1 Odontocerum albicorne
TATATATATATATATATATATATATATTATATATATTATATATATATATATATATATATATATATATATATATATATATATATATATATATAATATATATATATATATATATATATATATATATATATATATATATATATATATATATATATATATATATATATATATATATATATATATATATATATATATATATATATATATATTATATATATATATATATATATATATATATATATATATATATATATATATATATATATATATATATATATATATATATATATATATATATATATATATATAACATATATATATATATATATATATATATATATATATATAATATATATATATATATATATATATATATATATATATTATATATATATATATATATATATATATATATATATATATATATATATATATATAAACCTTCACGGTGTCTACCTGTCGAGGTAGGTAGAAAGCAGACGTCGTCAAACAGTCATATCTCGAAACACAGCTTTCGCATCTTTTGCGCCAATACTCATTTAAGTCCTAGGATTTTTCTTCCTTTTTACATTTCCTTCTTTCAAAATATCATTCAATTAATCCAACCATATTTTACTTGTTCTTCTACCACAGTTACCAAAAATAAAATAAAAAACAAATATCTCAATATTTACTTTCGATTGATTTCGAATAATTTATTATTAAAACAAACTTCCAAAATGCCCCCCTTGTACCTTCACATAACTAAGCGGTCTCCTGTAGTGGTCTAGGTGGCCCCGGCCTATGTATGTGTTTTAAACCACCTTTTACCATTTGTTTGTGCTTTCACCGCCGAGTGTTGGCACCGCTGTTTATTCTCTCATTTTTTATGCCCTTCTTTACCACTTCCAAATATGCCGCTAGCATGACACGAAGCAAAAAGCTCCCGTTTCATTTCGTTTATTTTCAAAGACAAATTTAGTACTTTGTATTTTATATAGTGAGGTACAAGAGTTTCCGGCCCAAGGATGTACTCGTATATTAAAAAAAAGATAATAAAATGAAACAAAAAAAAAGATTTTTCAAAATAGTCACCATCAATATATTTTTTAAATAGATGAATAAATTTTTCAATACAACTTAAAAAAATATTCTCAAGCTTGGTTCTCAAAACGGTGTAACACTGCTGGGATCACTTTTTCGTCACTTCTGAATTGCTGTTTTGAAAATAAAAAATAATCACTATTGGGCAAGTCAAGACTGATAGGTGATTCAATTCTTAGAAACCACAATTTTGAATAGCAAGGAGGATTCCCCGTAGAAAGCATCTTAACTTTCTTCTTCTTTTGAAAGAAAATTCTTTTGAAAGAAAATTGATAACCGCGCGATATTCTATTTTTAATATTTCAAATATTATATAACGGACAACGTCTCCTTCTATCGGCTCTAGTCGACATACTACTCAAGACAAACGTGTCAAATTTTAACTGTTACATTGTATCACCATGCGGTGGTCGTGGCCGGTGTGGTATCTGTCCATACGTGCTCTAACCTCAGTGCAATTTCACTTTAAACATTTACCATATAATCTGGCTTATTTATTGCCCCACAACACATTCGATCTGGCGTGGGATGTATTGAATAACGTGACCGAGAGACAATATTATCTTCGGCTCTATTAATTTCTTTTTTAAAATCTCGAATTTTTTGACCCGTATATATCAAACATAATTTAATGAAGAATTTTGTAAAAAGATTTATTTCAGAATAAACTTTAATTGCGCTGTGAATAATTATTATCTGAATATACATATATATGAGGAAAATAATGTGGTTCGTGATAGAAAAATCTGGCGCTGTGTCCTCTTTGCCTACGGCGATACGTCATTGCTGAACCTCTTAGTCGAGTATCCCTTCGCCATTTCGATGTCAATTCAGTTGGAAAACGAAGTTTTTTCTTTTTTTTTCCTTTTTTTCCTTTAAGTAAGTGAGCCGTTGTACACCAGCAAATTCATCGGCCACACCGCTATACTGGATCCGATGGCACACCGAGGGGAGACAATCGGAGCACATCGGCATGTTTTCTTTTTCTCATTTTTTAAAGAATAGATAAGATGGAAGTCATAGGTATCCTTATACTCTCGAATACTATTCTCAAATTTCTCGAATGCGTAAAAAATGCCTGTGCCATTCATTATTACTACGGTGATACAGAAGCAGCGTGATGGTAGGTATTGAGATGCATGGCCACGCGGTAACGCATTGGACTTCCGTGCGGAAGGTAGTCGGTTCGAACCCCGCGCTGTGCTACTCCCCTCGAATGGCACATCATATCTATGACTTTGATCATATATATTCTTCTAAAAAAATGGCGGGGGGGGGGAACATGCCAGTGTACTCCGATCGTCTCACTTCGGTGTGCCATCAGATCCAGTACAGCGGTGTGACCAGTGACTTTGCTGGTGTGCAACAGGTCACTCACTTAAAAAAAAAGAAACTCCGTGACACAGCTTCACTTTCTAACCGAATCAACGTTGGAATGGTGAGGAGATCCTCGACTACGAAGCCCAGCAACGACGACGATGGTAGGTATATTAGACTATTTTCCAACTGAAACATTTTGTTGTTTAATCTCCATTAGGAATCTTATCGGAAACGTCAAATGGAAAACAATCACAACCGCGTTCTGTTCCTTCTGTCGTATACATTTTAAAAGGACCAAATCCATATTACACCTTTTTGTTTATTTAAAATATTGAAACTAACATACCACAACCCCTTTATGAATAAAAATAGCAAGTCAGTAAAATTTGCACCTCTTAAACTGTATAAATAAATTTTATTTCGTACGTGGTTTCAATATTTCAAAACATGAATATGAGTTAATTCCTTTTTGTTTATATATATAAGTATGCGCTATAAGATATTCATATTTTTAGAATTTTGAAGGCATGCTTGATGAAGACCAAGGAATGTATGGTTGGATCAAGTGAATGATATTTTGAAAGAGGAAATAAGATAAATCGTAAGTGCGTATGAGATGGTTTAATGATGTGGAAGAGGCGAAATATGTGCGTCTAGATAGGAAAGCCTTGCGCTTTGTCCTCTCTGCACTCGAACAAGGAAGCGACGTGATGGTATTTATGTATGTATATTTTGTTAAATAAGCGTTGGAAGCACATTATTAAATACTGCACTAAATAACTAAAATAAATATAATATGCAAACTTAAATAAATCGTTTTACGATAAACCTCAAAGGTTCATGAAAATATGCATCATCATAATGAAAAAAAATCTACAAACCTTAAAACTCCATAAAATATTCGCGTAACTTCCATAACCGTATGTCTCACTGGGAAGAAGACAAGAGACACGCCATTTAACATTTTACTTAAATATACTTGCATATTCTTTGAAAGAATGCTTTATAAGTTCCAAAGCGGAAATTATAAAGCACTTGTTCGTAGCACCCAACACTCCAAAAACGCTCCAACAGTTCATATCAGGCCGCTTATAAAAGCCATGCACAACAATAATTTCAGATGTAAAAAGTCTGATTATAAAGCCAGCCTGGGACGCCTGGGTACT
This sequence comes from Odontocerum albicorne, assembly GCA_949825065.1. Classification (NCBI taxonomy): domain Eukaryota; kingdom Metazoa; phylum Arthropoda; class Insecta; order Trichoptera; family Odontoceridae; genus Odontocerum; species Odontocerum albicorne. Next base: position 3,567 of record CATKWJ010001181.1, read on the forward strand.
AAGCAAGTATAGGTCACATGAGTCACAGTTTCTGCTCGTGTGCAGTATGATCATTTAAAATATTTTAATTAATATATTTAACAATTAATTACTTTGTTATCCCGCTAATTACATTTGCCGCGATACACGTGTTTCTACTTCCTACCTCGAAGCTCTCTTCAAATGGAATGATAGCCTTGAGATAGGATATGGAAACACGTGTGGCGGGGATTAATGTAATTAGTGGAATAACAAAGTTATTTCTTGTTTAATATTTTAATATAGAGTTCCACAAAGTTAACGCCAAAAGTTGTGTGGGATATAACTTTAAGTATTTTTCAATATGTTATCAGTTTTCTTCTTTTAAATTCGGTATTTTTCAAGCCACTTGTTTATTCGTGTTTCACCTTTTTTATGCACTTGGAACTCGTTAATTTGCTTAGTCATTCTTCCATCGTTCGTTATCTTGAAATCACCAGAACATCTCTTGTTAAATATTGCTAACAACATCTGTTTCTAGGGTGCATTCATTTCTGAGATCTCAATTCCATCCCCTTTCGTTAATACGTCACATTTTTTTCTTAAGACATTTGTTTCACTTTTAACGTATTGATCTATCATCATGATAATCGTCTTCCGAAACGCTTGTTGCTTCCACTTGGCTTTCGGGTTCGATTCCCAATGATTCTTAGAAATGGTACTAGTCTGATTTTTACGCACAAGTCTGTCATGTGCTGTCATCGGACTTATCACGTTGTATCACTAAACTTCACCAAATGCCAACAGCAGCCTCGATCTAAGTAAGTGGAAGGACTTTTTTCTCGAATAACCGTCTTCTTATTGCACCGCCTCATGGAAAGTAACATAATTCTAAAGCATTTTAAGGACTATACAATTTATGAAATCTTTCTTTTGGAAATTGGAAATTTTCAACAAGTAATGTATCATAAATATGGAACAGACTACAATGCAGCATACTACTTCTAGAAACGATCGGAACATTTAAAAATGATTATGTTTCAGTAGCAATTTGCACGTTGTAATTAATCAATCATGAAAATGCAACATAACTCATGTTTGGTTTGGTAGATATTTTTAATGCAGATTTTGTTAAATTCATGTGTGTTCTTCTCCTTCGTCTCGTCACTCTAAGGTCTTGACTGGGAGACTAGTTATTATATTTTATCTCAAGTATTTTTTTGTTATTTGCCCCATTATTTCGTATTCCGATTACTCTTGAGAGATTTTATTTTTTCCTTCTCTAGTATTGTATTGTTGATTAAATTCAAATAATTGCTTTTTTTATGCGAATTATACTATACATTGGTATTTTCATGCATCGTATTTTGAAAGATATACGTGTCTTGAATTGTTATTTTTTTTAAAGATGTTATTTTATAATCTATCCTAAAATATCCCTTTGAGAGGTTTTACTTTTAAATATTTTTTGTGAACATTGTTTTGTTGATTGCTTTTTTTTTGTTTTCCGTGCTGTACTTTGCATTAGTATGTTTATGTAAGTATCATATTTTAAAAGATCTTCTAAGATTTCCCCAACTTCGATGTATGGAAGTGAAACGTGGACATAGAAAAGGACTGAAAGGAGCAATGCTGTAGAAATATGTTCTCTGAGAAGAATACGGGGGGTGGGGACGACGACGACAATGTATGACAGAATACGGAAGGAAATTATTTGGGATGAATGTGAACTTAAGGCTGTTATTTTAACTAAGATTAATAAGAGCACTCGGAAATGATTTAGGCATATAGAACGATTAAATGAAGAAATACTCACTGGACAAATATACAGTTTAAATATGAGTAATGTGCGTGGAAGAGGAATATCAAGTAGATGACTGGATGACATTAATGATATTTGAAAGAAAATTTAAAGGTCAGAGAATCGTAGGAGTTGTACAAGAAAGTCTATTGATGTAGAAGGGGCAAAGGATGTGTGTCGCGATTGCAAAGTCTGGCACTTTCTCTTCTCTGTCTATCTCGACACGGAAACGACGTGGTGGTATGTACGCATGTGTTTTGAAAGTTTGAGGTATCCTTAATTATAATTTTTTTAACGTATTGCGTTATCTTTTTTTTAAATTTTTACTGTAATTGTAATATACGAGTATACGATATTTTAATTGTTACTGTATTATACGTATATGTAGTATCTAAGGACACTTTATTTGACATTTATTTTTTTATAGTAAATAAATAAATACGTTTTTGTGGAGTAACTGTTAATATTCGCAAGACCAATATGTTATTCCGTCTGCACAAAATTTTCTGATTTTGTAGTTGTCACTTTTATATTTCTTTCTTTCGAACCTTTCTTCACTTGTCGTCGTTTTCTATACCTGTCTTTTCTGACCACACACTCGTACGTGCTTGTTCTTTTCAACTCTCAGTTTACCTTTTGGTATCCTCCTCCAGTCTCCCCGTGACCAAATATTTGCTCTTGATGTTAGAAATGAAGGGGCACCTTGTGTAGTGTGCAAACCGTACTTTTTAGCAGGGAAATAACTTATCTTGTCAGATTATCCCCTTTGCAGGAAGGAATTCATGCATCGCAGCATTGCCAGGGAGTATATAGTATATTCGCATTTTCCTTGTTCTGCTGTTTTAGCTATTTTAATGTAAAAAAAAACATTTTCTACGTTCAGCTCCACCATTTCCGAAAGCATTCTTTATTGAATAATACATTTTTTCCGTTAATTTTCTTCAAAATGCTTTGATTTTTTTAATAATAATACTTGAAATTCTGCGAATTAGTTACCATATAGTATATAACTCGAAGGTTTTCAATTTTTGCCCCACTCTTGTCGATTTCATCTCTTTTCCAAGTTTTTTCCAAGCCAATAACGGTGAATTTGACAAATAAACAGATAACTGGAAAGATATAAACAATATGTTATGTGAACAAGCAAATGAAATTTCTCAATTCTTTACAAATTAAAAAATGATATAGGTTTATTTTATTCAAAATTGCAGTTTATATATAAATATGAAAACATCATAAAATCATCTGAATTATCGAAGGCACTTTGGAAAGCCGAATAACTCATTTGTTGACAATCCAATTTAGAAGTCATGCACCATCGGATCTAGAGAGGATGTGGAGAGGCACACATCTGGAATTTAGTCCAAGGCCGGCATGGATGGGTTCACCATTTAAGAGAAACCTGCCATTAGTATTTACGTGTTTCGAAGTATTTACGTGTTTGAACAAAGATGAAAAGGATATTTTGGGACTACTGATTTCCTTTTGATTTGCTTTATTTTAAACAATCTTATTATTTTTCACTAGAAATGGTATGAGAAACACAAAATATCCGGTTTTAAATCAAAGATGATGTTTGGTAAATACGTAAAGGTACATTGTCATTAATTCATGATTTGTAACAAGATTTTGTCAACTCAATTATTCACATGTTGTTTTGGCTGTTCGTATCTGCCTCCAGCAAAAATACGTCGAGCGTTCTTGATGTCAGCGGTGCTATAAAACAACGCTAAATAAATTCCTTCCTTATTTTATGTGTGATAAAAAAATGAAAAGATTCAAGTTATTGTAAATCTATTAATGCATTATAGTCTTTATTATTTATTCTCGTTATTCAATAATAATCCAAGGATATGGAAATACGCTTATATAGCTCATCAACCCTGTTTCTTAAGGACCAACAAACCGCTTTTTTTTATACTAATCTATAATATATATACCTTCAGTCAGGGTCATTTTGCTCACTAGGATATTAAAAAAATATAATATTATAATTTTCAATAGATCTTACACAGTATTATTTTTTATTCCATTATATTTCAACCCGTCATTCTGATCAGGTGTAATCGATTCTATCCCTTAGTACTGACTATGTATATATGTATAAATTATATTTCAATTCAGTTCCCGCACTTCCGGAAACACGACTGCTTCGACACCTGCCCTTAATTCATAATTAATATCAGAGAGACTCACTCGCATTATCAATATATTTCATAATTCACTTAATCATAGTTCAGCATATTGATAACTTTGTTTTTTTCTAAATTAGTTTTTTTAGTATTATATCTCAGTAGTATATCATTTTTGCACAAGCGGTGTTGTCAAAATATACCCTGATTATTTGTTGTTTATAGTTAAGGCATTAACGTTGTGGAGGTTTAAAGACATTGTAATTTATTTTTATCAAACACTGTTTATTTCACTTTTTTGTAACGGTATAACCCTACCGGTTTCAAGGCTTTCACCTCATCTCCAGGGGAGCACAAACAAGACTTGTTTGTGCTCCCCTGAAGATGAGGTGAAAGCCTTGAAACCGGTAGGGTTATACCGTTACAAAAAAGTGGAATGAACAGTGTTTGATAAAAATAAATTACAATACAATACTCTGATTATTTATTTTAAGAATATTTATATCTCAAATATAGGCACACACTGAAGGAATAACTCGTTTCCCTTGACACTGTTGAATAGAGAGGGTTGTTTCACATTGAGAAGTATTGGTGTAGATCTTACTACACAAGATTTGATAAACATTTGAAGACGCTATAATTTGTCCAGCTGTTCCTCCGTAAAATCCAAATAACAGACGTCCGCATAGTCCAAAATCGGAAAGAGCAGAGATTGCACTAGTAAAAAATTTATTTTAGTAGGAAGGAATTTTTGCAATACTTTAATGGAAAGAAGGCTGAAATAGGGCCTTCGGCTTACCTCATTTATTTGATTTCGTCATGAAAGAGTTTTATCCATTAGCACTCCTAGGGTTTTATGTAATGGTATGATAGAGCGATTGAGTAATATTGGAGGTAGTAAGTCAGTGTTGAATTTACTGAGAAGCTGAGAACTGGCAATGAGGATCGCTTGAGACTTCGTAGAATTAATGAGTAAGCCACGCTCCTTAGTCCATTCGGGGATCGATTGAATTATCGAATTGAATTGAACTATGTAAGATAAATAAGTATTGGCCTGTGTAGATTGCTAAAAAGTATTGCCAAATGCTTTTCTTTGTTTCGCGGACTGCTTCTTTTGAATAGGTCTTCGGGTATTGGTACCCTCAACATTTCAGAAAATGTTTTTAAATTAAGCATATTGGGATTTCTTAGTAATAAGTTGTTTTGATATAACAGTTATGTTTTGTTTTACTTGTTTAATATTGTGTCATTTAAAGCTTGCTTTATAGAGTTTTGCTTGTATATAAAAGCTATACAAAATAAAATAAATTTCCACATTGCGAGAGATGGGTGCTCAGGAAAGAATGCCGATAATACATGCGATGACGAACTGCAAGTTCTATGCCTACTTGAGCAACCTTACACCTGAATATTCGATTTACTTCTTCTCCCTGGCTCCATCTCAACTCACTGTCTGCGAAGACTGTTGGGGTCAGCTCTCCTCGTCCTCAGGTTGTATGCTCTTCTGTCCCAGACTACGTCCCCCAGGCCGTACCTCTGCATCAGGCTATATTTTTGCACCACCCATGAATTCTTTGGTCTTCCTCTCGTTGTTATTCAAGGAAGATCCATGGAGATTGCCTGGTTCACAATGTGATCGGGTGCTCTGCGTCCAACGTGGCCATACCATCTCAATCGCCTCTCCTCCATCTTAGTGTTGATGTCTGTAAGACCTAGGCTTCCAAGAATGCGTGAGCTTTTTATTTTGTCTCTTAGGGACACACCAGCTGACCATCTTAGCATGCGCATTTCAGCAGTTTCTAGTTGCCTATAGTAGAGTAAGAGTTATACATCGTCCAGCATTCGGAGCCATAGAGGAATGCGGGTCTGATAATCGTTTGAAGATTCGATTTACGGGGGTTGAAAACAATGTTGTCCCTCGGTCACGCTTTTCACTATGTTCGTATCATCATTTCGGATATATGAAAGGGATACGAATAAATTAATCGAAATTTTGAAGAAAAAAGTCTGATCCACTTTCTGATTTACGTATCATTTGAATTGATAATAAACAAAGAAACCAATTAGTTACTTAGTCTACTTTAATGTGATGTTCCAACTTGGACAAATCTGCTATTTTCTCTGAACAAGTTGTATTTGTATCTTATCCTATAACGCCTACACTTTGTCAATATGTCATTGTCTAGTTCTATCGGAGAGTCTTCTGTAGATTTTGCCTGTTCACATAGCACAACGGTTTTTCTCCCACACAGTTCCGCTGGTTTATCGGTCGATCATCTAGATGTCTTAAGATAATCCTGTAGACATCTTACTAGAAGATGATTTTTTTCATTTTCGACTTATCTGGGATGTTGACATGAATTACATTACACTTAAGTCTTAAACTTGAAATTCAGGTTTCTTTTAAAAATGCCGCATCATTTGAAATTATTTCAGCTAACATAATTTAAAATAAAATGATTTACTATAAAAACATTCTTCTTTAAAGTTCCTCTCCTCTTTGAAGGTTGGCGATCATCATGGATATCATAAAATTTGAAGGAGCAGCTCTGTACAATGATGAAACAGTGAAACAAATCCAGCAAGGTTTTCAACAGGGGGGTGTGTCTTCTTTCCTCACTTTTTTGGTTCTTATTGTTCCCCTGCAATATCAGTTGAAGCATCTAATGTTTTTCTCTTCGCATTATAAGTCCAAATTATTCTAACTTTCTCTTTTTGATGGTGGGCAATACTATTTTTGTATCTTTATTCACCCGTTTCAAGATATTTTCTAGTTGCCAAACGTTTCATGAGTTGACCTTGTAAACCCATGAAACTTTTTGCATTCTTCGATAGCACTGAATTTCAAAAGTTTCTGATTTCTCTGTAGTAACCTTAGTAAGTGCTCATGCTTCAACACAATAAAAAAGTACGGAGAATACGTAGTAACGCAATGTTTGCAAACCTAAGTTGAAATTGAAATCCCTGTTATGGAGGAGATTCTGCATTTTGAAGAACTAGATTAGTGACATCTCTACTCTTACTTTGATCTATTGAAACTGATTCTATTAATCATTCAACCAGCATCGAATAAATTCATATTGTTTGACTCGTTTAACAAATTCAGTTTTTATAAAAAAAACACTGTAATAAAGATAGAGAAGTATTTTCCACCATCAAAAGAAGAGAATAACAGTACTTTGGACATAAAATGCAAAGTGGAAAATATGGGATCCTTCAGCTGATATTGCAGGAGAAAATTTAAGGCAAAAGAAGTGTGATAAGAAGTCGTATCTCCTGAATCAAGAACTCATGAAACTGATTGAATTTTGGTTCTACATTTGTTCAGAATTGCTGCCTCAAGCGTCAACATAGACATGATGATCACCAACCGAAGAGGAGAAAAACTCAAAAGAAGAAGAAAAATGAAATAACAACATAACGAATAGATTCATTATCAAGAAAATCGTTTGTAAACACGCCATTTCCCATCACCTTTAACAACAAAAAAGCTGACCAAACGCAATAAGTAGCGAAGCAAGAACGTTTACTCACTGATTGTTATTTCTGTTTTGACGTCTGCAACACAATTACCCTTGAAAATAATGGACACTCATTACTAATTAAGTAGATATTAATTTCCTAGTCTGTTGGGATATTGTATTTAATTTATTGACACAATGCGTTTCGCCGATATATTCCTGTAATAAAAATATTCTTAATATCTACTTACACAACAAGCAGTTGTTATTTATAGTGTCTTTACTTTTTGACTCGGTTGTTTATAAAATATTCTTGGTCGGTTTTATATGTGGTCATCGCGTGTTTCCGTTCCTTCTCTTTTGACTTCCAATTATCCAACAGTAGTGTGCGTGTGCCCGTCAGATCATCCACCTGCTAGCCATATGCTCCACTTAATTAATAACTCTGCCCGAGGTGGCGCTTCTGATTTGAACAAAAAAGGCTTATACTATCTTATACCAAGAAATTTTGAGGTTTGTATGCAAAAATTATTCAAACTAAATAACGTATTTTCTAGTGTATTTGAAATATTAAATTAGATAACACAATAATCTAAAGTTATGGTGATAGAAAAGTGTGGACGTAAAAGTAAATGCGATATATAGGAGAACAATCAAACATTGGAGAAAGTTGAGGAATTATATTCGGATAGTGTTTTCTCAAATGATGGGAGAGTTACAAGAGATATCGCGTGGCGAACGGCATGTAGCGATAAGAAACAAAATCAATGGGGCTCTTAAATATAGATACTTGCACCGCACAGTATAAAAATCTGCTAAGATTATAATACTCGAACTGCACAGTATAAGACTCCACAAGTGTATTTTAGTACCATCTTTGATGTATGGGGGGGGGGAAACGTGGACATGGAAAAGACTGAAAGGAGCCGAACTAATGTTGTAGAAATGCGTGCACAGAGAAGAATACATGGGATGATAATGTATGACAGGATACGGAATAAAGTGATTAGGCATTAATGTGAATTTAAGACTGTTGTATTGTGTAAGATGAAGACCACTCTGAGATGGTTTAGGCATGTGGAACGATCAAATGAAAAAAAATACTAACGAACGATAAATAGTACAAATGTAAACAAAAGGCGTGGTAGAAGAAAACCAAGGAAAGCATGATCGAATCAAGTGAATGGTATTGTGACAAAAGGAAACGTTAACAGTCAGATAAATCGTAGGAGTTGTATGATAAGCTGTATGGATGTAGAATTCTATTACAGTTTTAACCTGGTGGGTATATTGCCATTTGGCTTTCTCTTCCAACTCTCCAGGAAGACGTCAATGAGGGCTTTAATTAAAACTACACTGTTTCTCATTCAATTTTTTTAATTATCAACGGGAATCGAACCCAAACTCCAGATTTAAAAGCAGATGTCTTACCAACTAGACCACAAAGACCAGCTTCTCCTGTTTTGGTTCAATATTATTTGAAAAATAAATTTCGAGCACTCGGATGTAAGATCTTTGTAATTATCAGGGTTCATGTTTCGCACCCCTACGATACTAAGTACAAGTTTCTCTGTACATGTTTTATTTCGAGTGTTTTGAATATACAGTATACGTTTGATCTGTTTTTAATATATACGTTAAATTATTATATTTATATAATATACATTACCCAAGATGGCGCGAGATCACTTGAACGCACTGTAGATAGTTTCCCGCGTAAAACCAAAACCACCAAGAAAGTATTCCAAGCGGAAAACCAGCCTAAATTGCTATATTACAATATTATACATTGCCTGTCAACTAAATCACGATTTCTTATAAAAAATACTCCAAAAAAGTTTTGTACCTTCATTTTTTTAGTATTGCATAATGATCGTGTTGAAAATTTCACGGTCATGCACATTATTTAAAAAAAAACTTTGTTTATACTGTTTTCACATAAATCTTCCGCCCGCATACAATTTATATTGGAAACACTTCACTCAGTAAGTAAAAATCTTGATGAAAATCGAATGTTCGTCATGTAATCTTTGATAAAAAAAATACCAATATATTTTTAGTGTAATGAAAAAAAACTTTAGTCCGAAAGTATTATATTATTATACTTGTATATAAAATCATCATAAAGTATCGGATGACATGTGATCTATTATTTAATGTTGAATTTTGCGTTAGTCAGATTCCAACAAAAGCCCATTTTTTATTTGTTTAGTCCATATAAAATAAATCAGAAAAACTTTTATAACCAATTGATAAAAAATGAGATTATTTCGTTCGGTATTTCTTTTCATACCGTCGTTTTACAAATTACAACATCATATTTCAAGGCAGAGATAATTTAGCAAGATCATATTTCGAAAGATTGCCCATCTGGGTCATATATTGAGAGAAGAAAAATACCACTAATTTAAATTAATATCGATGGGAAAAATTGAGGGTCGACGCGGAATCGGTAGAAGGCGATGTCTTGTTGACGCAACATTCGTGAATAAACAGGTCTCCAAACCGTTGAGGAGCTGTTCCGTGCCGCCAAAGACAGAGATATTTTCTCGAAAATGATCACTAACGTCAGGGAGGCCGGAGATGACACATGAAGGAGAATATATAAGGTAGAGAAAATTTAGCAACACCATATTCCAAGGCAGAGAAAAAAAACGGGATTTTTTTAAAGAAAAATTTGATTTTTTTGTTATATTGTATAATTTGAACAATCATTGAATTGCTTGTTTTTTTTCCACTTAAAATTTCGGGTTCGATTCCCAATGATACTCAAAAAAAGATTACTAGTCTTTTAAAAGAGCTTGTCTACTCGTAGTAACAATAACCCCACGCGCTACACATGTGCGAGTGTTGCCTCTTCACGTACGGTAGTATTCCAAACACCCACTCCCACTTCTGTGGATCTAAGCTCACCAGCTCGGATAATGGAGCCGAAGACAATACCATCTCCTGACTACGCTCTTTAAAATGTCCGAATGATCAATCTGACCAAAGTTACCATACGATTGAATGAATGTGATTTAAGTTGTTCGTGTTTTAAACAGCTGTTATTTTAATTTATTTTGTATTATTACATATGTACTTTTGTTCCATTGTGCAGCATACCACGATGAATAGATTAAAAAATACGAGTATATAGTATATCATATTAATTAACAAGGGATGGAGATTTATTGGATCAATCAGTACGGATTAATAGTTTTATGCAGTGATGTTATGTATGACGCTTTTTGCCATTCCAAAAAAAGGAAAAATATTGATAATTATTTCTGAAGATCTGTGATTTCAATTATGACCATAATTGTTTATTTTTTAAATATTATTAATATAATTAATAATGTTGTAACAATGCATTAAGTTTAACTTCGAGTTTTCGCTTAATCTATGTTTACAATTTTAATAAATGCTTTTCGTTCTATTACTTTAAAATATGTCTTCAAAAATTGTTTATATTTAACCGAATCCGCTTCAGATTTTCGATAGACAAATTATTCGAAAGCCTTCTTTCTCCCCATCTATTACATGAAACCACCGTGATGAAATAATTAAAATTCTAATTTAAAAAATGGTTTAACAGTTTATCTGATAACAATACTCTCACGCGCTAAATGTGTGCGAGTGTTGTTATCTGTCCAACTGCAGTAGTATTTCCAACACATACTATAGCAAGCTCCAGTTGTTTTTAAACCGAATGATCGATCATTGGGACCGAAGACAATATTGTCTCCCAGCCACGTTCTTTAACATGACTGCGTCATTAATTCGGATATTTTGAGGAAGGAATTAAGGAATAAGAAAATTCCATACAAACGAATGATCAACCTCCGTGGCCTACTTGGTAAGACGTATATCTTGGTAAGACGTCTATCGTTCGATTCCCGTTGAAACCTAATTTAATTTGAAAAAATAGTTTATGACTGATTTTCACTTGAGACCTCTTTAACATATTTCTGAGTGGTTGGAGCAAATTGTCGCAAAACAGGCTGTACTGTATACAAAGACATTGGAATAAAATACAATACAAAATCTAGCCAAAAATATTAGCGACGATCTTAATGTATTAAAATATTCAGGAAAAGATTTAATTTTATCGAAATGTTCCGCTTCACCCTGTGAATTTCTGACCACTTTTTACTCGTAGGAAAAATGAATCAACATTGTAATTTACATTTTAAGAAAAAGCATCTCTCTAATGAATCATTGTTATTGTGAGTTCAATCAGTTTAATAGGCCATTTTAAAATTCTGAATAATATTGTCGTAACTTTCAATCGTAATCTTTGCGTCAAACCATATTTTAGTAATTCTCTGGACGGTCCATTTGTTGTTATTTATGAATTTGAACCCCGTAATTATAGATTTATGTTATTAGGCGTTTATAGTCTCAATCAATGATTGAATATTTTCAGTTTGGGAAGACACACTGTAAAACGCTTGTCATAAATATTTTTATTTACAAACATTTGCTTACCGTGGATTCTCTTAAAATTAATATGATCACCATATGCCATTTATCCTGAATACCCATAGAAGCATAGAAAGTAAAAGTAAAAAAGGCTTGGCAGTATGAATTCATTATACGAGTATATGCTGATTTTAATATATTCTCAAAGTGTTTCTTAAAGTAATGCCGTTTAACGGAATATCGTTACACAAGAAGTTTGTTCTATTATTTTTATATGTTTAAGATTTATTGATCATTAACCCTACAATAACCTCTGTGGCCTTATTTGTAAATCTTTCACCCGAGGGTCTGGAAGTGGTTACTGACTTTATTGACTTAAGTTCCAGTGTAACCAACAATACAGGACGCGAGGCTAGGGTGAAAAGTAAAACTGGAATGGCAAAAATGCGATGTCAAAGCTGGGAAAGATATGGAAGAACAGAACTATCACCATCGCGACGAAAATGCGCCTAGTTAAGTCTCTGGTATTCGCAATATTCATGTAGGCGTGGAGATTTGGACTCTGAGAGCAAGCGAGATACGTAGAATAGATGCAATTTGAAATCCGGTGCTGGAAAAGGATGCTACGAATTCCATGGACAGCAAGGCGAATTAATATCTCTATTATCGAAAAACTGAGAATCACTGACAGATAGTCGACAATATGCCTTCTACGGGTCCACCGATTCTTTGGAGAGGTTTGTGGTTACTGGAGGCGTGGAAGGACAGCGCACAAGAGGAATAATCCCAATGCGTTTAACTGACCAAGTGAGAGACGCAACTGGGCTTCCCTTATCGGCTGTCCTTCATGCCGCGGAGTGCAAGGATAGATGTAGGGGAGTCGTCGGATACTATCGCGGGAGTCACGATACTCGATCGTGAACTACACGACAGGATGATGATAAATAATATAGTTTAAAATACAGATTGAAACTGTAAACTCAAAATATGTATCAAGATCAATAACTACCGGATTATTTAATCCTGAAACATCTGCATGGTATGTCAGAGCAAATTTTCAAAATATTTACCTACAACGAGTAACAATTTTATTGATCAAAAAGAAAAATAAATATGTGCAAACATATCCTTCTTCATGTTAAGTCGTTTCTTAAATGTTAAATATTGAGTCATTAGTAATGATAAAAAATAACATTAATGATTTGTAGGGAGTCTCAAAGCCGTTTTTTAACATTCGCTCCCTTTAGTTAGTGACTAGGACTTTGAGGGTCTTTAGTTGGCATCGTGTGGGTTTAATTGAAATACATTTGATTTAACTTATAAGTTAAACGAAGTGTGTAACAAATTAAATTATTATACTCACAAATTATTAATATTTTATTTCTGTTCTCATTGTCCTATGATTTTGATTTGGGACATATTTTGTTTAGTTACTTGTATAATATTTTTATTGTAAAATTATAACCTTTATTTTATTGCATCATTCAGCTCATTTGGCTAGAACAATCTTTTTTATTATAAATATAATAAAAGTAAAAAAATATCAGCTTGAAAAGCCCATAAATTTTATTTAACACGCGCAAGCAGGTGCTATATATCCTCTTCAGATTCTGAGCCGCCCAATGACTCGGTTGCCCTTTTACGAGGGCAAATCCATTATTTTACGACACACGTCCTTTAGATAAGTCCTCAACTAGAAATGTGTTAATTTTATGGCTCTCTCTCTCTTTAAGCGCCCCTCCGTCTGTCTATCCCCCACGTCTGCCTTCCATATATCCTTCTATCTCAGTTTAATGGTGGATTTCGCCGTGATACTGATGGCAGCTAGGTCTTTTTTGTAAAATGTGTATACATTTAAATTAAATATAGAAATATATCAGAGCCAATTTTCACTTTCAAGACTTAGCTTTATAACGCATCTGTGTGTTTTGATTCATTTTGTGCAAGCACCAGTGTGAGCAGATCGAATTCGATGGGAGAAAGATTCTAAGATTATTGATCGGTTATTTCAATACACTACATCCTTTTGTTAGACTGATTTATATACTTTATTTTTACGAAAAAATATGTGGCATGTGTTAAACTATCCATGATATATGAAATTAAAGCTGGAATTGTACAATCCAAAACAATGAACTTGTTAGGAAGTTTGGGTATCTCTTGCAAAGTCAAACAATTCAAAGATGTTCAAATTAATGGATCGGAATCATATTTTTAACAAAATTATTGATGTGAGAATGTTCAACAAGACACAAGTAATGGTTTTTTGGATCCTGAAAATGTAACATCTGATTAGCAATACCATATTTCACTTATTTATGTATTTTTGTGTATGTTTATTAACTGTAACTTGTATAATAAAAAAAAGATGAGAACCTTTAGAAAAAAAGCAGGAAATAGTAGGAAAGGCACTTGGATATTAGATAAAAAATAACCGCATTTGTGAAATTTCTGAGATGAAGGGCATTGTCAGATGGAGAAGAAAACAAAGAAGATAATGGCGTGTACGTGTAATGACAGAATGAACTCAAGTTAACTACACATTGTTTTGTACGACAACGCAATGGTAACCGACCTCCTGGAAGACCACCTAAATTGGAAGATCGCCTAAGTCGAGCATCTGTCAATCCTGTTCGGTATGCAATAATCTGATAATCCTGATCGACATTCAATCATCTGAAAGGTCTGTTTTGCATTCGGTCTCTTGAATTCATTTAATTTTTAGTTTTTCTTCACATAACGTTATATCAAAATGAACCCAAGTATTTTTTATAACATTTTTAGAGTACTCTAGTTTTTGTATTTTAAAAATATCTTTGTTGATATTTGAATATTTTTTTTCATATTGTGAACTTTATTTCCACATCAGGTAATTTAATTCTTGATTCGCGATATTACATCGTCCGCTTGATTTGTTGCCTGTGAAAGGCAAATTCGTGATATATTCTATGTTGATCTTAAGAACCTTTTCCGTGTGAATGTTATGTTCCTATCTAAAGTATTCGTATAATTGCATATCTAGATCGCGAGAGTCATTCACTGACTTTTGAAACTACGTTTCATTAACAATGACTAGAAAATGAACTATTAAAGACATACAAAAATTGTAAATGTTACATAGTCATTTTAAATTTCTGATTGGTACGAGTATATGTTTTCATTCATCATTCATCAAATTTGCGTTGTATATTTATTAGCCCTTCTTCATTCAGTATTACCAACAATGGAGGATGCGAAGCTGAGGTGAAAAGAAGAAAAATGCAATGTCAAAGCTGGAAAAGATATGGAAGAGCAGAACTATCACCATCACGACAAAAATACGCCTAGTTAAGTATCTCGTTTTTTGCAATATTCATGTATGGCGCGGAGACTTGGACTCTAAGAGCAAGCGAGATACATAGCATAGATGCATTTAAAATGTGGTGCTGGAGAAGGATGTTGGAGAGGAATCGTCAGAGGCTATCATGGGAGTCACGATGCTCAGTCATGAGCTACACGATAGGAAGATGATGACTTCATTCATTCGTTCCACGTGTCTAAACTATCTCAGAATGGTCTTCTTCATCTTAACACATCAGCCTTAAGTTCATACTTAAGATATACGTGCGATATTCCGAAATTGGTGCTACGAGTATTAAGGATGGGCGTAAAAATAGTTTATGCAACTAGTATTTGTGTTCATCGTTATGTTCCAGACTCGTCTTTCTATACACATTTGAAAAAATATCGGCCTATCTGCTGTATGGCGCGGAACGGATACAAAATTGCAGTTTAAAAGTACAAAACGTTTATAAATGCGTTTATGCAATATATGCACGAAATTGTTAACAAAAAATTCTGAGACACGAAAACAAGAAAACTGATTTTTATTTTATTAAACATTCGTTTCATTTAAATAATTGCATATGATCTTCCGTTCTGTTTCTTGGTTTAAACCCTTATATAGAATTTGTGAAAATATTTTTCTGAAGCTGTCGTAAACATATAGTATTACAAACATACATACCATCACGCCGTTTCTCTGTCGCGTAGGCAGAGAGGACAGAACGCAAATATTTCGTTGCGCGAAACACATCTTCCACCTTCTCTAAATCCATGTAACTTCTCATACAACTCCTACGGTTTGAAAACCATTTTCTATTTGACTCACTCAAGCACACTCCCTTTAAATGTTTTATTAATATTTTATGGTCGATTTGAAAATAAATGGTCTCTTAAGTATAAATTATATAGATTGTGCGTAACTTAATATAGACCAGTGAATTTTTCATAAGATTACGCATAGAAAAAAATCACACTTAGACGGAAGCAATCGAAATATAAATTAAAAATATAGGGAAAAATGCAGATAAAAGTCAAAACAAAAAGGAAACAAAACATTTTAGAGTAACTGGGGTTTGTTGTTAACTATCAGGTCAATCAATATGTAGCAAAATACTCATTCAATCATCTTTTTAATGAAACAATATAAATCTCAAATATGTCCAACTCAACGAAGTCTTTATTGAACGCAGAAGAAATTTAATTAGTAAATTAATTAATTACATAATTTTTATTCGCCCTGCGTACATTGAACAGCGCGTTCTACGAGTATCTAGTTGAACGATGAAGAAACGGAAACGTATTCTTACAAGTAAAATCGAGAAATATACAAGCCTATTGATAATTGTGAACTAAAACAAATATCGATTTAGGATCTACGAAAAGTAAGAAGCGCAAGCCCACGACGTTCAAATGATGAGTTATAATCAAGGTACTTCGGCGATTAAGGTACGCAATAAACTTTCTTTCTAGTATGTTGATTCAATTTTTAATGAATAGGGGCTCCAAATTATCGAACCAAACTCCAAGATTCTTCGCACATAGGTGCAGTTTCACAACTGATACATCTGAGAACGGCTTGCATATCCATCCACATTATAAAACCTAATAATTTGTTGACCCTATGACAGTATATTTAATATGATATAGGAAAGAAAGTTTATGGTCCACAAGAATTTCTAAATCTTTTATTTTGTTACAGCGATTAAGTGCAACTTATTACGAGTATATGATAAATTGATTATGGGAAGCTTTCTAGCTAAAAATAATACATGGCATTTATTTGAGTTTAAGAATAATTGATTATCATCATAGTATGTTCTATCAAGATCTGACTGAAAATCTTTGCAGTCAAATATTGAATTAATATTTTTCATTATCTTCGTAGCATGGGTGTATGGCAAAAATTAGAACATTTTAAAGATTTATTTATATTGTTGATGTAGATTTAAAATAAACGCTCGAGGTGTGATCCCTGTGGGATGCCAGAACATATTAGTTCAAATGTAGATGTACAATCTTTCAAAATAACAGTTGTTATGTAATTCTGAGAGTATAACAATATAAATATTTTCCGCTCAGTCATTTTGACTGTTACTTTAGAAGTAACAAACTTCACATCTTCTGCTTTTTGATTTTTTATTATAATTATTAACAATTTATGTAGTAACATTTTACCGCTGTAATTACTTGTAAGAATCAACATCACTCAACAAATCAAACATTCAGGAAATATTAAAAAAACAGAAATTGATTCCCCAACTCTGTGAAGTGAAAAATCATACTTGATTTAATTTAGCACATGTGTTGAAAATGGCTGAAAACCATATCTCGAAACAAGTATTCATGACGACGCTCGGAGGAAAACTGATGTTTTGCCAAGTGTGAAGGCTAAGAACGACATAAAGTTGGCAGATTAAGGAACTGTGCGAGGAGAGACTTAGCTAGACTAGCAGGTCGTTCCTGAGAGGGCCCGGGAACGCCTCGTCTTAGGGGATTACCGTGGTAACCCCAACATGCCCTACCCTTATAAACAAAGGGTATATGAATGAAGAAGATATCATCCACCACAATTTAAAATTACCGTATCATAAGATAGCAACTTTTTTGGAGCTGGTAAATGATTTTGTCTTTGAAAGGAGAATTATTTTACGCTTTTACTATTTTTGATGACTAAATAATAAATATTATACACAGAATGAAAATCAATCATTTTACTGTATTACACTTTTGTTGTATGCAGAATAACCTGGTTTGGTTACTGCCATGTGCAGTGTCTTTCAATCAACCAGAAAGATGGCAATGAAGCTTTAAATGCATATAGACTAAAACTGTTTTTTTTTAATGTTATTACGAGAATTGAACTTGCAACCCCATGGTTGGGAGAGAGGCATCAAACCAACTAGGCCACGGATGTCGTCATCATTTTACGGTGTTATTTTAACAAATTCGTTAGACATCATTAGTATTAATTAATACCGCCAATAATAAAGATGGAACCTCAGGTCTGCAGATACGATCGATTAATTTTTATGTTTTTTCGTCTCGACAAGAATACCTCCCCTCAGTTAATAGCATCGCGGATGACAAACGATGGTCTGCTTTAGATGTTGTGACTGGAGAAAGACCAGCGGCTACAAGCCCTTTGAGATATTTTGAGTCAATGTTTTTTTACTACCTAGACCGCATTTTTAGAATAGCTATTTTCCATATAATGGATCTCCTATTACGACTTTTACTAAATAAATTAATAAACATTTTAATGTCTCAATCATTAAAACAATTCTGTATTTATGAAGTCATTGTTATTTTGATTTTTTTAATCATGAGCCTTGTGTTTAATTAAACTCTTTTCAAGTGTGAGACTTGATTTATCATTAACATGGACAATAAGAGAAAATATTTATTTAATATTTTTCGATAATACAACATCTTTTTAATAATCTATAATTTATTTTTACTATGGACGTGGCAGAAGCGAAAGATGTATGGCATGATAAAATAAGGTGAAGAGGTGTTTTATCTGCATACCCTAATATGGGGATAGGGTATGGCATGATTGTGATGTGATGATGATAATGATCTGCTAAGATGATAATTCACAACAGTATTTTAGTATCATCTTTGATCTATGCTAGTGAAACGTGGACGTAGAAAAGGCTGAAAGGAACTGATTAAACCCTAAAGAAATGCGTGCTCTGAGAAGAATACGCATTCCTTTAGGGGCATACATACAGTGCAAATATAAGTGAAAGGTGTGATAGAAGAAGACCAAAGAAAATATGGTTTGATCAAGTGAAGGATATTTTGAAAGAAGGAAACGAATGAAATGTAATAAGTCAGAGAATTCGTAGGAGTTGTATGAGAAGATGTATGGATGTAGAAGAGGCGAAAAATCCGTGTTTAAAGAAAGAAATGTCTGGCGCTTTGTCTTCTCTGCCTACCTCTGATTTGTATGTATGCATAAATAATAATAATGAGTTTGAAATGATCGCACGCTGCAAGAAAATTAAAATCCCCAACGCATGCTACAAACAATACTCAGAAATACGACCGTGGCGCTCCTTTCCTCGGCACAATGTGACCAAGTTATTTTCCCGCTTTTCACTCTCCTCGCGCGTTTGTCATTTATTTTATTATGGTAATTTACTTTGCAATCATGAAGCGTCATTTGGTTGCAACAATGTTGCACCACGCCTCGCTGTTGGCACGCGAGGCGCTACAATAGAGAATCGCCGAGCCCAATACTGACCCGCTGCCGGAAAAGACAGTAACTATAAGTGTAATTATTATTTTGTATATATTCAATAGAAGCTTTTTTATTTTTTTTTATTTTTTTTTTTTTATTTATTAAACAAGTAAATTATTATACAAACATTTGTTGAGGCTATACCTATGTACAAATTTATTACTTAACTAATCTTAATTATATGTTATAATTTATGAACTTATTTAATCTTATTTTCCTACATATCATTTTATTTTATTTATTCAATCTTAATATATGAGATCTTAGAAATAATTAACACCTACATACTACTTATAACTAGATAACAATTTTATATAGAGTATATATAAATAAATATATTTAAATTTATATATATTTTTATTACACTTTTTTTGTTACAATTCTATTGATTCCTTTCAAACATTCTTGAACCGTTGTAATTGGTTTTATCAAACTCAACTCAAACAAGACTTTTGTTTTTCCTTCCCTGATTGTGAGGTGAAAACCTTGAAACCGGTAGGGTTATACCGTTACATAAAGTGGAATAAACAGTGTTTGATAAAACAAATTACAGTATCTTTAAACCTCCACAATGTTAATGCCTTAACTATATATATTGTATAATTCTTAAACCGAATATCATTTATCGTGTATACTGGAAAATACACAACATGAAGCAATGACATCTGTGGTTTGACAAATTTCAAACATCGATATTAAATAGACAATATAAAGCATGTGAATCATATGTTAAGTGTAATTAATTTTTCTCATTTCAAAAATCTTCGAACAATATGTTTGGTTACTGGTTGAAAGGGACAATTTCCATAATTCCCAGTTACAACTTTTCTACAAACAGTGTTTCGAATAAGAAGAACAATCTATTGTATTTACAATATTTATTTGATTATTTCTTGTACAGTTTACAATGTGGAAGGTTTCTTGACAAACTCTTTAAATTGTTTTACGGTTTTGAAGTTGGAGGAGAAAAATAATCATTAATTTCCAAAATGATATAAACACGTAGAACGAAAACAAGAAAAACGAATAGAATTTGACAAGGTCATCGATAGCAAGGATAATGAAACGGAAATTGGAAAGAAGAATTATGAAAAATCAGGAAAAACACGACATGTCACTAAATGGAACTAATAATTTTTAATTCGCTTGTTGAAGAGTCTTATATAACCTGGTAGCTGGTTTCAGAGTCTTACTTACACCACAGTAAGTAAGACAATTAAATAGCCAAAGACAATCTATACTGGAGAGTAATGCGAGAACATGCTCGCAGAGTTGCTGAACATTTTCGATAAAATATGAGGGCGGCGGGACAGTCAGAGTAGTTATTTATTAAATACAATACAAGCATTTTGACGGTTTCTCACATTCATCCAGTTAAATGATATACATATGATAAGACGATAGAATATCGTATTTGCTTATGTTGAATATGAAACATTCACAAATATTCTGTATTTGTTGAAATTTTCATAGCTGTTCCTCCGTAACATCCAAATAACACACGTCCACATAATCAATAATCTTCTCCAGTAACAAACCATGAAATATATACATTTTCTAGTTACTGCGTTTTGTTTCAGCGACATAAGATGGCGAATCACTGCATGTAAACAACACATGTTATGGATGAACATTTGCGCCAATTGTATATTTCATAATACGCGAGTTGAGCACCTACCTAGTAGGCATGTTAAGCACGAAACTGTTTGAAATTTAAATTCCTCGCATGTCAACAATAATTTCTTATTCATCTCCCCATTACCATTTATATTTACTAACATATTTTCTTTTATGTAAAACAATTTTATATTATTCTGTGATAATAAACTTGAAAATCCATTCAAATGTAACTTTTTTTTTCTTATTTCTTCAAAAGACAGTTGTCACAAGAATATAAGCCACCAAAAATGGCCATGAGTTTTTCTATATCCTCTTCTTAAGACCCTCGTTATTCATTATAAAAACAAAATACTCTGGGTGTTTACCCATACATGTCAGGTAGCATTTTTGGCATCAACTCACACGGATGTACGATGCCAATTAAATAGAGTGGCAGCTATTTCTAGATGCCTAAAAGATGTGGCCTGCAATGACAAATACATTAGAATAAGAACTAAGGTCAAAATTTTCAAAGTATATGTGAAACCAATCATAACTTACGAAAAAAAGTCTGGAGCAACTGCGACAGAAAATATTCTCAAAACTAATGAACAGGCAAAACACGTCGAGTAAAAAGCACCCGTATCAGTGACATATATTGTATTAGGTAGAAGATATTGTGAGATGGGGGTGTAGACAGGAGGAACTGTTGAGGACTTGTGGAAATGATGCATTGTTCAAGAGTTTCCTACATGACAATACGTGGTTTTATGTCATTCACCAGGAAGACCTCCAAAAAGGTGCAAGGAAAGTGGAGAGTGAACACCTGACAACCGACTACAGATCTATTGTAACTTAAGAGAAAGGATAAACAAGAAGAGGAATTTTATAATGGATCCGTTTTCCAATTAATTTTTGATATCTGAGTTTCAATATTAGTTTTATACAATACCATAGTCCATCTAAATTTATCTAGTGGCACTCATTCTTTATTTATTGATATCTGAGTTTCAATATTAGTTTTATACCATAGTCCATCTAAATTTATCTAGTGGCACTCATTCTTTATTTATTGATATCTGAGTTTCAATATTAGTTTTATACCATAGTCCATCTAAATTTATCTAGTGGCACTCATTCTTTATTTATTGATATCTGAGTTTCAATATTAGTTTTATACCATAGTCCATCTAAATTTATCTAGTGGCACTCATTCTTTATTTATTGATATCTGAGTTTCAATATTAGTTTTATACCATAGTCCATCTAAATTTATCTAGTGGCACTCATTCTTTATTTATTGATATCTGAGTTTCAATATTAGTTTTATACCATAGTCCATCTAAATTTATCTAGTGGCACTCATTCTTTATTTATTGATATCTGAGTTTCAATATTAGTTTTATACCATAGTCCGTCTAAATTTATCTAGTGGCACTCATTCTTTATTTATTAATTTAAAAAACACTTGACTCTGTTGATGATATATTTTATTATGGAATAGTCTGATTCAAATAGGTTTTTTTTTCATTCTATGTCTGATATCAATACTTATTTATTTATTTATTTATTTAACACTTTTATTGCAAATACAATCTGGTGGGATTATTGCCAGGTGGCAATCTCTTCCAACCAACCAGACAAAAGTAAATGAAGCAAGTTACGTGGTCACATAAATCATTCAAATGACTATCCATCCCCACGAAATCCATAAACATATATGTGAGCACATGCCACGAACCCCAAAAAGACGGACAGTTACCCGAACATTCTTTTTCATATAAAGTGAGATATCACCAATCAAAAGGAAAGGAGGGATGGTGGAGAGGAAGGAAAAGAAAATCAGGAATGAAACACGTATTAAATTACTTCTCTCGAGTATTAAATTTATCTTAGTGTCAGTTGTCTTATGTCATAAGTTCTTGTTAAATATTTTGGAATATTAGGTTGGGTTTCTGGCGACCTACGTTTTTTTAATACGTATTCTATGTCTGATATCTGTACTTTTTTTATATTGTATATTACCTGTTTCTTAGTATCAACGGTCTTATGGCATATATAT
>CATKWJ010001182.1:0-20924 GCA_949825065.1 Odontocerum albicorne
AAAAAAATTAAACATGTTAATTTTTACTTTATTAATGAGAACAAAATGTTTACCGAATGTCTGAAAATTTCCTAATAAGATTCGCAACACATCAACGGGCATTAAAGGAAGTTGTTGGATACTTTTTTATTCGCCCTAAAATCTTTTTTCCTCGTTATTTTATTTTTTTATATTTTATAGTGCAAACGTGACTAGGAAGCCAAAGAGAGAAAAAACTGTGAAGCGTGTGGTTGGATCAAGTAAATAAAATTCTGTTATACTGATAATACCGATCGAATGACTTATATGATTGATAAATTAATCAAGAAGAGGCGAATGGAGCATTTTGAAATAGGACAGCTTGGGAGATGTTCTCTTGGCCTACCCCAAAAGAGAAACGGCGTGATGATTAATAAGTATGTATTATTATAAAATTATTGAAATGTAACCTTTTGATAATAATAATAAAAGGAAAGAAATTCGTATAATAGGTTGTTTTGATATAAAACATCGTCAAAGAAAAATACAAAATGCAAATTTATTATTTTTTTTCAATTTGAGATTATGTTAAAATGTTTTTAAAATAAATTCTTTAGATATTTTGGAACCGTGGTCTGATCGCAAGAATGCTGCATGGCATCAAGATATTCTAGTTTGGGTTACCGGTGGGTTTCAAACTGATTAAACTTTCAGATTTCTTTTTATCCAAATATTTTTTTCCCTCGCGCTTATATTTCATATTGAGATAATTTTTCGAGTGCTATACGAATATAAAATACTTGTGTTGTTTTTCAATATATCCACCGAAGTTCATCCTTAAGTCATTTTCGAACAAATCGTTCCCGCTCATCCAGCGATGATTCCATGTAGAGCTCAATAGCTACCTCCAACTGAGTGACTTTACTACGCGCAAGGAGATATGTTAAGATCGGCTCGTGATTTAAGGTGAAAAAGTGTTCTACCCAGCGCTCTAGTCGTTTATCTTTATTCAAATACTTTCTCAGAAATTTGTCAGGTGCAGTATTTTGGTAATTGATATCAATGCTCTTTTTATATCCTCATATATTGTATATGTATTTCTCATATCAGCAGCACTTTGTGTAGCCCAATCCAGAACTGGTTTACATAATATCGCATCAACCGCTGAAAATTGACTGATTAATTTATAATCGTCTCGTCTCACTTCAGTTTTTTTCTCGAACATTTTGTCACGTGGATTACATTAGAGAATCTCGTATGTCTAACTATGGTCTTTTAATCTTGCAAAATGCCCTGCCCATCGCCATTTAATTTCTATGTTTTTACTATCTCGTCCTCAACTCGTGTTTGTTCTTTTATCCATGTATTTCCCATTTCTCTTTTATTATTATCCCATATTTCATCAGTCCCAGTGTGCTTTGTTCCATACTTATTTTAGTTGTTTGGAGCTTATACATGGATTATGCCGTCATCGACCATGTTTACGCCCATATTTCCTTATCGGGAGCACACACTGATCAAAGACTTGACGTTTAAGAGCAATATGAATGTCTCTTTTTAAGATGCGTTTCATCTGTGCAAGTGAACTTTATACCATCTTGGTTCTTTTATGTATTTCTTCCGCTATGCCACCTACAAGCGGAATAATTAGTTCAAATATGATTGTTCCACCAGTTCTAGCTATGTTTCGTCCACTTTATTAGATTGGTCGTAACAAACATTTTGCTTATATTTTGTATTACTTAAGTTCATCTCTAGCCCTTCAATTCAACTAGCATCTGTCAATTCTCGAAGACGACTCTGAGCTCATTAACATTGGAATATAATAAAGCAATATCAACCGCAAATCCTAGATGGCTGAAAAATATCCAGTAATGTGGATTCCTTTCTTCCTTCTTGTGTAGACTATATATATATAGCATCTGTCTGAAACCTGCTTGTTCTCAAGGCTGGATTTCATCTAGTGTTTTGAGAGCCGGTTGCAAATACCTTTTGTGAAAACTTTGTACATGATTTACAGCAAACCTAAAAACCGGTAGTTTGCCAGGCTTTCCTGATTTCCTTGCTTATGCAAAATAATGATAAGAGCGTTCTTCCAAATACTCAATACATTTTCTTTAGATAAACAGACTGAAAAAAGTTCAGCTTATATTTTATGTTTCCTTAAGAATGTTGATTGAGAAACTTTTCATGGAACTGATTGCGTAGTAAATTTTGCAAGGCTGTATCTTTGGAATGCGATTATACTGAAGGTTTTCCTTCCTTTGACTGAGTTCGTCTTAGCTCAAGAGTTTTCCTCTAACTTCTCCGTTAATAGCAGTCACGTGAATGAGGCCCACATCCGTACTCATTGTTTCGTTATCCATTCTCATCAGATGGTCAAACCATCTTAATACTCCTTTCTTCATGTTACTTAAAACATCCATTTGAATAATGTATTACTATCTGATGTTTTTACCTCATCTCACTTTAATTCATATATTGATACTCCGATACACTTACTGTTTGTTGTCCATCTTCAGCTAAGTCTAAGATTCATTTCTATATGTCAAGGTGGGCATAGCAGTATCATGTCTCTAATGATATTAATTAAATAAATAATTAATTACAAGAAACTACCACTTCTGACGCCGGGTGCCTGAAATATACGGCATGGAATATGAAGTATATGCGAATTGATAGTAAGGTCAAAATTTACAAAGCATGTGTGACACCAATCATGACTTTTGGAATACAGTTTAAGCAAATACAGCAAGAAAAAAAGGGAGCATCAGAACTATTGGAATTAAAAACTTTCAGAGTTATTGCAAGCAAAACACTTCGAGATAGAGCAAGAGACTCGCGGATTCTACAAAGATGTGAAGCAAAGTATACTGTGAGATGACATAGAAACCGCAAAAGGCACTGGCGAAGGCCTCGTGGAAAGATTAGGTAACACAAGAGTTCCCAACTTGGCAATCCATTGGTTATCGTGTCCCGTTGGTAATCGTCTCCCAGTACAGGAAGACCTGCAAAAAGATAAACTTCTTTAAAATTTATTTTTACTTTTCATTTTTACAAAAAAAAATAAGGCACTCTCTTGCTAATTCCTCGCTATCGAGTCTGATTCTAAGAGTATTTTTTTAAGATTTATATGTTTCTTGAAATTTAATATTATAATTTATTTGATAAAAAAATATTCTCAAAATATATTATAACTTTACTAGAAATAATATATTTCCTCAAAATAGTTGTTTACATGATTGTTTGTTTACAGTTTTGTAAATATAATATTCCGCTATGAAGGTCATATGGTTGAAATGTAAATGTATATATTTTTAAGGAAATAATTTCATTTTTTACTTAATAATGAAGGCCTTTTATATAATTGCCTTTGAAAATTTGGTTTTTCTGTTATGGTATTTAATAAAATTATAAATGTTTTCCGTGTACAAAATTCTCATCGTATAAAGCATAGGTTCTCAACGTGGGCGATAACGCCCCCTTTTGGGCGTTTGAGACTTTCAGGGGGGCAGTAGAAGACCCAGAGAAAATTAGGGGGCGTTGAGATGGCACGGAGGGGCGTGGGCAGATGAAAAAAATAAAGACTTAAAAAAACAAAAAAAAAACACGCTAATCACGTACTAACTTAAGTAAACTTTAATATTGGTTAATTTTTGTTATTGTATGTATTTTAATAATTTTTATCACGTGTGCGAAAATTCACATATAATTTAGTAGTTCGGGAAGTGGATGAAAATTGAATTTAAAGACTCCATTACATTCAGATCTACATTAAATTGGATGATATAAAAAAAAATTATTTTAGAATTGAATTAAAAATTTTCAAATCTTCCAATTTCACGTGAAATATCTCATATATAAATACAGCTAAAGTTAACAAAAGCCTGTTAATAAAAAATAGCAAAACATATGCTTGTAGCAATTCAGTTATAACAAGTTTTTGTTAAATAACGTAATTTTTGCAATCCTGCAAGAATTGAGAGTATTATCTGTGCTTGTTCTAACCCGCACTCTGCTCCCGCATCACCCTTGCCCCCGCGCTTTACTTCCACGCCGGGTGTTATAAACAAGTCACTGCATATTTATATTATTCCTGTCGATGCGTGTTATATGTATCCAACCTTTATAAAGGCAGTGATTGTTCATTTTATTTTCATTAGCATTATCGCGCACAATTGATGACAGGGTTTCAAAAGTTGATCTTTTCACTACTACTACTCACGTATCTGTAAAGTAAAAACCATGTCGGAAGCAAAAAAGAAGAGACGGCAGTATAGTGTGGATTACATTAAATACGGATTTATCGAAAATCCCACAAATCCATCATCGCCAATGTGCCTTATTTGTCAAAAAAACATTTTCAAATGAAGCGATGAAGCCTTCTAGGCTTCAAGATCATTTTAATAAAATACACCCGGATAAGAAACACAAAGATATGACCTATTTTCAAGACATGAAAAAGAAGTACGAAATTCAGCCAACTATATCAAAACTTTTTTCATCAGCTTCTAATCAAGACGATGACGGACTTCAAGCTACATACAATATCTCATTGTTGATTGCTAAAACAGGCAAACCACATACTATTGGGGAAGATTTAATTTTACCAGCAGTAAAAGAAGTAATAACCACTGTGCTCCATAAACCAGCTGCAGATATTATCCGAAAAATTCCTTTGAGCAATAGTTCTGTGCAAAGACGAATTGATGAGATGGCTGAAAACATTGAAGAATCATTGTGCAATCATCTGCAGACTTGTCCATTTTCAATTCAACTGGATGAGTCCACTTTACCAACCAATGAAGCATTGTGATTGTCATACGTGAGGTTTATCAAAGATGAGAAAATATGTCAAGAACTATTGTTTGCTACCAATTTGGAAGCAGATACAAAAAGAGAAACCATATTTAACACACTGGAAAAGTTTTGTGACGAAAAGGAAATTCATTTTAATAATATTTTGTCAGTTGCTAGATGGCGCACCGGCTATAACAGGGCGTCACAAAGAATTCATAGCGTGCTTAAAAAATAAAGTTCCTGACGTGCTTGCTGTGCATTGCGTAATTCATCGCCAGCATTTGGTTGCGAAAAACCTGAGTGAACGCCTCCATACATCACTGCAATATGTTATCAGAGCAGTTAATAAAATCAGAAGTATTAAGAGAGCAGTAAATAAAATCAGAACTAAATGACAGATTATTTAGTCAGCTTTGCATTGCCAATGATGAAGATTTCAACCGATTGCTACTTCACACAGAGGTGCGCTGGCTGTCAAAAGGTACTTGTTTGACTCGATTTTACAATCTGTTTGGGTCTGTGATAGAGTTCCTAAGAAACAAAGACGCGGAATTGCGCGACAACCTCATCTTATCAAATAACGAAATTACGTACTTGACAGACCTGTATAAATTGTTTAATGATGTCAATCTCCAACTTCAAGGCGATGACTTAAACTTGATTAAGACAAAAAATAGCGTTGCTGCTTGCGTGTCCAAACTGCTATTATACAAAAGAAATATCGGCAGACGCGAATTCAATAACTTCCCAAATTTATCAGCAGTATCATTCAAGCACGACGACTTGCTTGTTTACTGTCAACACTTGGAAAACCTCCACAGTGATTTCAAGAAACGATTCCAGGACATTTTAAACATGGACATACCAGACTGGGTTTTGGATCCTTTTTCAAATGTCAACACAGCAGAATCATCCCAGTTAGAAGAAGAACTAATAGAACTGACGACAAATGAGGAATTAAAAATTGAATTCAAGAATGGCTACCAAGAATTTTGACTGCAGAAGCCGATTTTGCAACTGTACCCAAGATTATGGTCGATTGTTCAACGATTTCTGATAGCATTCCCATCTTCCTATTTAGCTGAACGTGAATTTAGTGCTGTAGCAACATTGGTAACTAAAAGGAGAAATTGGCTCCAGGTTACTGAACGCGGCGACTTACGGATGTTTTTAAGTACAATCGAGCCTGATATTAACAAACTCCTTAAAACGCATCCTCATGACATAAGTTATAAATTCAATATCTTTTGAATGTTAATAAAAATACTTTTCAATATAATTAAGTATGCGTTTTAATTGTTCTCATTGAAACAGTCTTCTTTCAACTCAGAAATAGGATAGGGTCATGTCCTATCTTACGACTATAGTATATAATATTACACGTTTAAATATAATCGTGGCAATAGCTGTTTCAGATTCGCAAGTAAAAAAAATTGGGGAGCTTTAGAAAAAAAAATATTCTCAAAGTGGGCGGTGGGCAAAATAAGGTTGAGCACCTATGGTATAAAGGAGCCAAGGATTTCTTGTATAATTAACTTGTTTTTTATTACTAAATATGAAATATTACATAACTTACATTCATTGAAACAAACAAACAAAGACACCTCAAAAAGTTAAAAGATATTTGTATAATCTAATGTCATCTACTAAATGGAATTTATAATTTTATCTAGTTAAATAAAAAATTTGAGAAAATAACATATGTATTTTTTATCTGTAAAATGTAAAATAAAAAAAGAGTTCACAGTTCTCGCACGAAACAAACAGTGCTAATATTTTGTTCTCCCTCATTACAAGGTTGATCTGTGGAGATTTAAATAAAAAAGTCCTAAAATACAATGAAAATACTATTAGACAAATAAAAAGTGATTAATTCACTTAAGCTTAAAACATTGTAAAAAAATATAAGAAAGAAAATTAATGTTTTTTTTATTATATTTTTTTACAATGTTTTAAGCTAACAAAAATGTGAAATTAAAGAATGTAAAATAGTTCCAGGACAGAAAATTAGAAAAGCTGAATATTTAATTAAAAAAATTAAAAAGAAACAGCCAATAAAAAATCTCCGAGTATAATGTCAAATTGATTGGATAAAATTATAACGAATGAAGACGGTTTTATAAAATAGCATATAACAAATCACAATATAAAAAAACATTTAAGACTTGAAAACTATATATTGTTCAATATAATGACAATCCTTCTTAGTTATATACTTTTTTATATTTATTATTTAACTTCAAAACATACCCGTCTTTTTCATAACCATTAAATAAGAATTCAAATTACAGTTTTTTTAAATAAGTGATTAGTAAGTAAATAAATAAATGCACAAATATTTATATTCATATATTTATGATAAATGAAAGAATATACTAATGAAACAATCAACCAATGCCGAATGAAAGATAATATAAATAAATGAAAGAATTAACGAAAAAACTAATTCAATTACACAGCTCATCAAATTATTTTATATTTCGAGAGGTTAACTCTTTAAATATCATAATTGAAATAAAACAAAAATCTAATGCGTTTAATAGCAATTTTATATAATCGTGCGTTGGGAATTTAAATTTATTTCTGTTTTTCGAACTTTTGGTCATTACTAATGACAAAGTAAATCTTTTATATTATTTTTACTGTTTTAAAATTGCTAGTTTTTACTCATTAATTTTTAAAATTGATAATAAACAAAATTCTATTGTTTAAAGATAAAAGAGGGGGAAAAGCTTGAATTACTGTTCGGGATTCATGAGTGCTGCCTTTAATGCTGCCGATGATGAGATTCTCTAGCAAATGCTTAGGGATGAGTATAGTATTTCAGGCAATGATCTCACCTGGGTTGAACCTTACTTGTCAAAAGAAAGCAATCCGTTGGTTCAATCAAGAAGAAACTTTTCGGGGTATTGTAAAATATAGTGAAAGGCAAGGGTTGATATTAGGTCCGCTAATTTTTGTTCTTTACATTGAATATTTCAGTGGTCTCATTGGCATGGAGGGTTTGAATCTCAGGTTTATGTGGATGATACTTTGTTCTTAAGATTCTGTGATCCTAGTGAAAAAGTATTCTGAAATAAAATACTTCTAGTGGCACTCTCAAAGTCTCAAATTGGAAGCCTAAAAATAAATCAAATTTGAATCCAAGTGAAATGGAACTCCTCTGTGTGACTTCATGGTTAAGAAAGCATATTTTTTTATGAGAATGCGTTATAAATAATAGGCGTTACTAATTTTCAAAGTATAACATCACATTTCTTGATATCTTTCTTGAGAGTGAGCTTTTTTTCGATAAACAAATAGTTTATACGGTTTCTTTAGGTTTCTATAGTCTTAGATAATTGAAATTTGAAAATCGATGTCTTACAACAAGAATAATTTAAACTTATTAAATCATTTGTTGTGTCGCGTCTGGTTTATTGTAATTCTATTTATTCTGACTTGCCTGATTCACAAAATTTAAAACCAGTCTGTTTTGAATGCAGCTGCTAGGCTGATATATAAAAGTAATAAATACTGTCATATTAGTCTTCTTCTTAAATGTGTTTACTGGATTAATTGTTGAGAACGGCTGAAGTGTTGAGAACGACTGAAGTATTCGCCTTTTTGTATTTAATTCTCTTAATTGGATATCTCTTGAAGGTGCAAATCTGTGTATTAGAGATGTTTCTTTAAAGAAAACGAGGGCTCTTCATCTAATAAATTTGTTGTTCCAAATTGACCCATAATGACAGGGTTTTATGATATAGATTTCGCTGTTACTGGTCCTGTGGCCTGGAATCCAAATCTCATTTTTATTAAAATTAGTGAAAAAGGAAGATACAGAATGTTTAGCCATTATTTTAATAAAAATGTTAATTTAAGATAAAGTTCTAAAAATCATATTATTAATGGTTTGATAAACGTCTTTTAGAATAAAATAATTTTTTTTTGAATCAGAATGTTTTAAAATCAATATCTGTCAATTGTTAGTTCATACAAAAAAAAAAGAAAATTAGCAGTCACGACAGCATAAACGCAATTGAACTACGAGTATATAAAAAAAGAAAAATACTCAAGCATCATGAAAAACTACAATGTATTTTGAAACTAAATTGATGTTATCACAAATACATTTTTTTTAATTTTTTTTTAATTTGTCTTGATAT
Organism: Odontocerum albicorne; assembly: GCA_949825065.1. Taxonomy (NCBI): domain Eukaryota; kingdom Metazoa; phylum Arthropoda; class Insecta; order Trichoptera; family Odontoceridae; genus Odontocerum; species Odontocerum albicorne. The sequence continues at coordinate 8,907 of CATKWJ010001182.1, forward strand.
TCTTTCAGTGATGACTGGTTTTCAATTTAAAAACAAGCACATCACTGAAAACAAGAAGTTGCATCTTCTGAAAAATTGCTTCAGTTTTTATTAATGCATTTTTACATTAATCATTGCCGTTGAAGAGATCCAGCGGGTCTAACGGTATTGTTATCCATTTTAGAAATTTCAGTTGGTAAATCAATTTTAAGACCTCATTTTACTTAAATGTATATTAGGGCTGCCATAAGCTTTTTAATGGGCCGAGAAATGAATTTTGAGTTTATATTTATTAGCAACAACGCTATCTATCATATACTCGTACCTACTTAATTTTTTATTTTAATTATAAATCATTTTATTCTTGTTCAAAACAAAGAATCCTTTAATTTGATTTTTTTGATTAAACATTTTACTTCTTTCATGAAAGAGAAAAAAATTCAATTCAATCTTGACAAAAGACATATCTATACCTACAACACGTAACATATTAAGCCAGACAAGAGAAAAAGGTTTGATTCTGAAAAGGATCTGCCGTAAGAATATAAGATATAAAATGTTTTAACTTAAAATATAAATTACTGCTGTTCAGCTCAACTCCTACGCAATTGATGTTCAATTTGACGAAATGGAAATCTTTTTGTCAAATAACCTATACGATCTTTGATATATTGATATTAGTCTGGAGCAATCTGTCAGTGATATCTCTATAATTATGGAATTCCGATTTTTATCTAATAGACTGATCACTCTGATTACGTTGTAGATATTGCGTTTGATTTCCTTATGTCATAACTTCAAAACTCAATTTGATATCCTTTGATTGTGTACATATCATACATCTGTCAGGTTAAATTGGAAACTGTTCATAAGCAGTTCTTTGAAAAAAATCTATTGATTTGTTGTCAGACATATCTCTTTGAAAAAATAATCTGGTATGAAATTTAAAAAAAAATGGCGTACAAACTATTTATTGGTGTGTTTCAACGACCTTCGTAATGTTGATGATACCTGACGATATCCGTGGCCTAGTTGGTAGGACGTCTTTCTTCCAACCCGAGGGTTGCGAGTGCGAATGGTATCCCATTTGAACCCGGATATGTTTTAAAAAGTTAAAGTCTTTCTGGTTGACTGGATGAGACGAACATTACCAGGTTAACAATAAGAGTAATAAAAACAATTAACTTATTTACAATAAGAGTAATAAAAACAATTAACTTATTTCTTTCAGACTTTATTGTACCGTGTACAATATGGCGAGTTTATTGCGAAGTGGCAGTCTCTTTTTACCACTAATGTAAAATTGTATCACAAATTTTTGAGTGAAAAATGACGAATTTAATTTATATACAGAGGAAAGAAACTATGTAATACGAAAAAGAAAAAACAAAAAAAAAACAAGGAAAAATAAACAACGTTATTGATTTAGGAGAGCGCAATTGAAAAAAAAACGATGGTGGAAATTCGCGCAAAAAATGTGGTCACTGAAGGGGATGTATTATTTTTCAATCCAATTTTTGAAACATGTCAACGATAGTACGCGTCTTATATAATATAATATAAGTTGGTAGCAGGTTCAGAGCTAATTGCATGTATAGTAAAATACGACGTGAAAAATGAAGACCGATGAACTGGAAAAGCCAAAATTTAATATTTTTATTAGTATTATATAGCTGAATTTATTTTATCCTTTATAAATACCGTTTTCATTACCAACTAGACGACCTCCGTGACCTTGTTGGTAAGACACCTGTCTTCCAGCCCGGGTTCGGGAGGGGACGGGTTCAAATCCCACTGGAACCCAGATTAAAAAAAAAAGATTCCAGTGTTGTCTTCACTTAAGGCCTCTAACATATTTCTGGTTAGTTGGAAGATATTGCCACATGACAATAACCCCGCTTGGTTGTATTGTATTCAACGTAAGTGTAATACAATACAGTAAAGTTAGAAAAAAAATCCCAAGTGTGACTAACACATGCCGACAGAATACCGATTTTTTGTATTGGCCTTTCTCTGGTTAGTTTTCTACTGCTTTTTATTTTTTATCATTTTAATATATTATATATGCAGGCGCGAGGAAAGTCCATTCAAATAAACGCAGCTGCTATCGTTCTAACGTTCTATTTTTTATTGTATTTCTTATAAATGAAGACTTGACGGATACGAAATAAGATATATATTTTGATAAAAGTAACTTTTAAAAAAGGTCTTTTGAAGTTGTTTTTAAAGTTATATAAAAATATATTTTTTACCTATAAGATATTTTAACATAACTAAATTGATTGATTTAACACAACCTTTAAAATTTTCTGAGAGAAAGTGGTGATTTTCGTTATTTCGCGCCTCCTAATGTAAAAAATATTTGACAAGGTAGTTCATTGACAAACCGTAGTTTTTGGAGATCTCCATATACTAACAGTTTCTCAAAATATTCCTTCCATCTAGAGCGAATCATTCCTCTTCTTTTTGTAATTCGTATCAGTGGTTAAAGTTTTGAAAGCGGAAATGAAAATACATTTTTTTTGGGGGGAAATCACTTTTATTGCTCAGTATAGTCTCCCATAAGATCAATAAACTTGGTCCAACGATCTTCCAACTTTGTTGTCCCATCACGGAAGTGACTTTCTGGAAGGCCTGCAAAATACTCCTCTACGACGGCTATAACCTCTTCGTTTGATGAAAAATGCTTTCCACGAAGGAATTTTTTGAGGTGTGAGAACAGCCAGAAGTCAGAGGGAGCTAAATCTGGCGAACATAGTGCGAAAAAGAGTGATCTGGATGTAAAGCTTGTTATAAGGAGTAATTGTACATGATTTTGATGTATTTTCTAAGATGATGATGTGTTAGAATGGTGAGCGTAATAACTTGAGTTTTAAGTATGTGAATGTTTCAGAGTTAGTCTTGAGAGTGTTTCAGAGAGTTAATCTTGAGAGTGTTTCAGAGTTAGTCTTGAGAGTGTTTCAGAGAGTTAGTCTTGAGAGTGTTTCAGAGAGTGAGGCTTTAAGGATTTTTTTGTGAAAAGTATCTAGAATAAATATATGGAATTCGTAATTAAAGACTGAGACCACCTCGTTAAAACCTTGCAAAGTGAAGCGTTTCTTTTAATTCACAAACTGGTAAGCTTTTTAATTTATTATGTATTAGATACTCATTAATTTGCGTTTCCATTATATGAATTTAAAAGTGTAAATGTTTTATTGTTAATAAGGAATAAATAAATATCTCTAAATACTGTTTTGATTCTCATAAAAATTATATTTTATTTGACTAAAAATATGAATGTCATTATGGAAATATGGACCTTTTAAAATTGTTTTTTGAAAAATAATCGTAGCCACATATTTTTTTATGAAGGGAAAAGATCCAAAAAATAATAATCTCTTGTAATGAAAAATTAAATATTTGTTGAAAAATCGTAATTGTTAGGAAAAAAGCTTCATACATTTACGAAATATTAAAAAGATAATATTTTATATTAAGTTTTGAGAAGCCGAAATTTGTCTTTTATGACAGAATTTTATCAAACACCTGCCATCATATTCCATTGTTACGGAGCCACAGTTGACTTTCATTAGGGGAGATCTTCGGAAATCCCCGACATGGGGTCAATATTGATCAAAGGTTATTGTGTTCTGTCAGTGACATGGGCCTAACCGCTTGTCACTACAAATTTAACTTAATGTATTTCACTTTATAAAGCAAGTTGAGGTTATCATCTAAAATTTGCATTCTGATAGTAATGTACGTATAGATAGTACTTTTTAGTTCTTTTAGGAATAGTGGTTGAGTTATGTTGAAGGTTTCGAGTAAAATTTTATTGAAATATCCTCTAATTTATTTTCTTTATATTGAATATGATCAGAATTGTTGACTAGTTGCCAGCATTAGAGATAATATATGACAGCTGCCGTTTCAATTTTGTGTCGGGATTGATTCACTTTTATTATAATGTTACTTTTAAAATTTATTTGATTTAAGTTTAACATATGTTATAATTTTTTAATAAAATAAATAAAACACTTATATTCAATTGTAATTTTGTATTCACCACTGTTATATTTAGGTTCACTACCGGTTTCAGAAACCTCCATCTTCTTCGTCAGGTAAAGTTGAAATACATTATGTTTAAACATTTTTTTAATGGTTTTAGGTGCAGGAGAGGAGGAGGGAAGAAGTGGCTTAAATAGGGAGGAGATTAGGTAGATTTCTCTCTTCAACCTATAAAAAAAATATTTTTTAGACATAATTTACTTCAACTTCACCTGACAAAGAAGACGGAGGTCATTGAAACCGGTAGTGAACTCCAATAAAACATAGGTGAATAAAAAATAAAAATAAGAGTTTATTAATTTTATTGAAAATATATAAACATGATACCTCAAAGTGAAATAAACGTCTTTTCTAAGATGCAAGGAAAAAGTTTGTGTAATTTGTAGTTCACCATTAATTATAAGAACACTTTAAGGATCAGAAAGTAGTGATTAAGAAATAATTCGTAATATGGAAAGCAACAAGAGATGGAATCTACCTATCACCTTGTTACCTTGGTATCCTTTCTATCGGAATTTAAGATTTACTGTGTCATGACTATGGGTGTAACATCATGAAGTGTAACAGTCAGCAAATAATAAACTAAACTTAAACATAAGTATTTTCCATTTAAAGGGTAAGGGGAATCATATCACAATGGTAAACAACTTTCAGCAATATCGTCCTTTTAAATAAGAAAAAAAATCTTGTCATACATTTTAAGGATAATTATTTCATATTTTGTTGCTTTATTTTTACTAAATACGCTAACACAATACGCCTTTCTAAGCTCATAAAAAAAATATTGTAAGAGTGTATTTCCTCGAGATTGAACTTTTTTAACATATTAATAGAAAATTAACTACTGTAAGAACTTGGATCCTATGTAATGCATTCAACATTTTATGTTCAATTGTAAGTATTAAAAAAAAAAGAGTTAATTTCTAACATAATATGTATGTAACTAAATTCCTTTGTCGATTATGGTACTCGTAAACTCTTTTATAAACCATAGCTATTTTTTCTTCAGTTCTTTTCTTGACAATTTTTTGGCATCATAAGACAAGATATTTCCTCTGCTAGTTACAAAAATGAAATTCACCACCTAACCAACGAACTTGCACGTTAACTGGAACACAGTTGATTACTTTTATAACGGGGTCTATATGTTGCTGAGCTTTGCGCTAAAGGGGATCCGTACACCTAACAGAAAGCACCCATAGAGTGATTAAATTAATAGACAGTACTAAATACTAAATAAACATCATAATTATCAAGTTGTGTGCGTAATATGGATGAACATCGTGATGGAGTTGGTAGAACGTCAACTCGGGGGTCGCGGGTTCGATTCGTGTTAGTACCTAGATTTATTTTAAAAGGAATCCAGTCAAGGTTCACTTAAGGCCCCTTGAATACCTTTCCGATCGTTTGGAAAAGATTGCCACATGGCACTAAACCCGCAAGGTGTTACTGTATACAATAGAAATGTAATACAGTATGATTATATAATTTGCAATTCATTTATCATATACTTCTCGTCGCCTCACTTGACAGTTTTATCTGGATATAGTGATGAGTATGGAAAAAAAATTAAGTAGCATAGTTTGAAGAGCACGGGATTCGAAATGATTTGTTCAATCAACACAAATGTCTAATGAAAGTTAAATAAAGGATTGTTTACAATCTAATTTACAGCTGAATGGACAACTGGGTTACACTTGACAACCAATACTTGTATAACACGTGTGCTGAATACCATTTGGTTGCTAGGCTGATACAAGTGAAACATTATATCTCTTTCATAAATATAAATAATAAAAAAACTTAATTGAATGCCTGTGTTTGTTTAGCTTTATAGCAAAATTATTTCAAAAAGAAAAAAAAAACAACGGGGTAAATGATGGAATAAAATCTCTACGAAAATATATTTTCATTTAACATAGATTTCTTGGAAATGAAAAGTGTTATGAGAAATTTACTCAAAAAATAATGCAAATAAAAATCGTTCACGTGAAACTTTTGCCTTAATTCCAGTTAAAATCTATTGTTGCGGGTTATTCATAAGGAAGGAGCTTTAAGCAAAATGTAAAAAAAAAAACAAATATATCATCATAATGTTTTTTATTAATGACAATTATGATATTTGGGAGTAAACGGTCGGTAGTCAAATTAATTTGTAAAAAAATATAGTATTGTAATATAACGGATCATTTTAATATTAATAATACAAAGTTGAAACTTTTCAAGAAAAGTCTTAAAAATTTCGATCAATAGTACAAACTAGATATATTTAGTATAATTTGATTTTCTGCCATTAAAAAAATAAATGCTTACTTAAAAATTGCATTATTTATGATTTTGTAAATACGAGTACATTTTCAATTTAATCAAATAAATACTTACTCTTGGATTTTTTTCTCTTAAATAAATTGAATGTTCTACTCTCTTAAGATACAAACAAACACACTGCAAACTTCTAAAAAGCTTAACTATTTTAAAGTAAACTCTTTCAGTATATTCAAGTGATCAAATGTTCGATGCAATCTGAGTCAATGCCAGTAAGAATGCTTAAAGTAAAACGAAAAGGGTACTCGAAATCTGGCTTACAAATACTTGGAAAAATATATGGATAATGCTATTTGAACGAAGTGTTGATACATATCTTTATTTGTTTACTCTTTAGTAAGTTCTTTTATGACCTTCCTGCCTAGTTGATTACAGGCTTGTCTTCTCACGCTGGCGTATCGAATTCAATTCTCGTAAGTACAAGTTTTTTTAAAAGGGTTATGTTCTGCTGTTTACTTAAGCACTTTAATAAACTGTTAATATTCTTTCAGTTGGTTGGTAACGATGACTACATGAAAATAAATTAGTCGAGTTGTACTGTATTCAAAGAATGTATAAATAAAATACTCTCTCTCTGTCATAATATTAATCAACCATTGTTTTGGCGGTTTTCCAGCTTATCTTCTTAAGAATCTTTGCTTTCAGTTCAATAAACTGCTGGTTGAACTATCTTCACGTTGACAAGCACTCGTCATCTTCATTGCTAGGAATCGTAGTCGAGTATCTCATCGCCATTCCAATGTCAATTTAGTTGAAAGGAAAAGCTGTCCCGTGGATTTTGTTTTTAAGTGACTGAGCCGTTGCAGACCCGCAAATTCAAAGACCACACCATTTTAATGGATCCGATAGCACATCTGAAGTGAGGCGATCGTAGCGCACTGGCATTTTTTTTTTGCTAATGATCTACTATGGCATTTCACTTGATGTCACTTCTTCTTCAGATTTCAGTATTTGTGATGTGGTCTCGTAAGCTTAAACCGAAGATGTTTTGTTCTTATATTCTTCGTACTGTTTCAAGTTAATTTGCGGATTGATTTGTGAATGTTCCAGCCACCATCTGGGAATGCTGGTAGAATAAATGTGCAAAACGCTTGTCACTTGACACTATTGGGAATGTGACTTCAAAATATGTGGATGATTTTCCGTTATACAACCTATACCTTCCTTACTTATCGGTTTATTTCAGCTTTGTTTTTTTTTTAAACGATCAAGTGCCCCAGGTTTCCGTCACACCCCCAAATGTGATTTAATATAAAGTGTGTATTAATGTCTTAAAATTAGTGTATTTAACTTTATTGAAAACTCTATTGAAAAGTGTTTATTTCAAAAATAATTTTGTGCCATAAATACACTAAACATAACGGATAATCGTGTTTAGGTGACGCCCACAGGAAAATATCCCGTGGGAATGCCAAATATAAATTTAATATGAGATAACAGTGCTAAGGTGACGCCCGCAAATAAAGTGACTGTGCATGGACAGATTTTAATTGTACTGAAAGACCGTTCCTAAGAATGTCTTAAGACCTAGTGGATTACCGTGGTACTATTGCAACACCAACCCTAATGAAAAGGGGTTAAGTAGTTGAAGCCAAAAGTAAAAAAATACTTTTTATATATTTAACATCCACACATTCCACCACGCCGTTCCCTGTTGGAGTAAGCAGAAAGGAGAAAGCACCATTTTTTTTTATCTTGGCACACATATTTGGCCCCTTCCGCATCTATACACCTAATACAACTCCTTCGATTTCCTTTCCTTCTTACTTTTCCTTCTTTCATAAAACCGATTCCCTTGATCCAACCACACTTTTTTGGTCTTGGTCTGATCATTTTAAAGTGAGTATGAATCAAAAACTGAATATTCAATTTAACTGAATTAAGAAGCTTACTTCAAAACAAATTACAAAACAATCAATTTCAAATTGTAAAAGATATACAAAATACATATAGAGTAAGTTTCATAACCTTTATTCCACAGTAGGAAATAATTTAGTTTTTTTGTATTTCAGAGCTATCCTTGGTAAAGGGGAGATTAAAGAGATAAAAAACGAATTTGCCCCTTTTTAAAGTATTATTTCCGGATAAAGGAAAACCACAACCTTTTCTAACCTTTGTAAATCTTTTTGGTATTTCGCGAAAAGTTTACGCCAATCCGGTGAATCCGTTAACAAGAAACCTAACACTTGAGGCAGTCAGTGGGGTCGGGAATCTTTTGGGAACAGAAAATTGCGTTAGAAATATGGAGAAAGATCAAAGGCAATTTACACAATAAAAAAAAATCAAAGATGTTCAATTGAGATCGTATGTTTAAAAAATAATTAATGTTGATTAGTCCAGTGAACGCGCTTCAGTTTTCTACATCCATTATTTTTTAGTTTGATTATATTTTTAAATAGTTAAAAAAGGGATTCTTCAGTTTTATTATGAAGATTTTAACAACACAGAAACTAATTTAAGTGGTCGACCTTTATTTCGCAAATCAAGAGCCAAATATTCAAATAAACTGCGCACATTGACATCATTTTATTGACGGAAATTTACAATAAGGATATTATTTGCACGTTTTTTTGACATATGCAATCAATATTTGACTTGCCTCGAGCTGAAAGATTGCGTACTATTTGCATTCATAAGAATGTTCAAAGAATACAATATAATGTTGTTGATGATCAAGTCACTACAACTGGACGACGTTCAGCTCAGTTCATAATGTCTCGAACGGTACTGCGACGACACTTAAGAAACAAGTTTTTGAGACATCTGTACGTGTTGCCATTTTTTTAAACCTTTTAATAAAATATTATTTTTTAGTGGCATCTATTGCAATGATACTTAAGAACGGCACTGCATTGATACTTAAGAAGTGCGTTTTTGAGTCACCTAGTACATGTAATTTTTAAAAACCTTTAATTTTTTTAATTTTTACGTGCCATCTATTGCAACAATACTTAAAAACGACACTGCAACGATACTTAAGAGGCGCGTTTTTGAATCACCTTGTACATGTTATTATTTTTCAAAACCTTTAAATAAGATTTTATTTTTAGGTTATTTTTCACCCTAAGTAACGTATTAGTTTAAAGTGTTTTTCACCCTACATAACGCATCAGTTTTTAACTCATATTGACCCGTGAAAATTACATTTATAATAGTAAAGACCATGTACTAATTGTATACGTTTTTAAGTGATATCTGTACGTATTGATTAATTTTCATGTCCCTCTTTAGCATACTCGAACTGGATTTGGTCATGGTGAAGAGCGTATTGTTATGAGTGGAACTAGTTATCCAGACTAAGAACCTTTTTATTAGTTACCATCGGGAATCGAACTCGAATCCTCCGGGTGGAAATCAAGCGTTGAATCAATTGGACTACGGAGATTGTTACTAAAAATAACACGAACCGATTATCACTGTGAGTATGTTATATACTAAGTACAGTAAGCAATACTATATGTTACTGAGAAGATAGTCAATCATAATGAAAATTACGAAGAAAAAAGAAGAACAGTGGCTTCACATAATTAATTTATTAAGTAATAGAGTTCAGGTTATTCACTTTTCAGATAAGGAACGATTGTTTATTATTAAACATTTTTATTCATTATAATTCAAGTCTGGACTTGATGAGAAGTCTAAAAGAAGACCCTTGGTTTGAAAAACCTGATTTGTGAATATATTTTTGGGTGGGTCAAAGATATATCGGAACGATAGGTATGATAGATCGCCATTTTATTCCTCCCGCCCCTTCCGGTGATGTGCTTTATAAATATGGTTCATCGCTCACTCTGAGTGCTAAAAACATTTGATTTTATCGTTTATCTACTAAATTTGATGGAATTAAGCCATAATGTATCCAGTTTGGGCCAGATCAAAATAAAAAAACGCATTGAAAACAAAAAAATATATATTATGAAATGAGGCGAATTTCTGTCTTATACACATCATCAAGCCATGTCTCTTGCGTGGTAGAGAGAAAAAACATATCTTCAAACATTTTTATCCAAACACAAAACTATCGCCTCCTTCACATTCATACATCGTCATGCACAGTATTAATACTAATCACTTTCCTTTTTTTCAAAATCTGGTCTTCTTATGACTTGTATACTCCCTTAGTCATTCTTTCATCATTCATTATCTTCACATGTCCAAATCATCTCAAAACTCGTTTCTTCATCTTACTTAATCATGCAGTAAATTTATGCATTCGTTTCTGATGTCTTCATTCTGCTCTCTTTCATACATTGACAATCCACAATTTTTTCTTAGTGCAAACATCTCCACATCATTCATCTTACTTTTATTCTTCGACTCAGTTCTAGTTTCAATTCCATACGCCAAGATAGTTTGTAAATTTATTGTTTAATTTCATTCAACAGTTGAACATTGTCATGCACAATCTTTTATCATTCATACTTTTCACTTTAATATTTAATCCACTTTTGACTTTTATACTCGCTAAGTCATGTTTTCATCATTAATTCTCACCACATATCTAAACCCCTTTAAGCGTTGTTCTTCATCTTCCTTAAAAAAATTGGTTGTAAAACTGATAATCATGATGATGATGAGTTTAATACGTTATTATTACAAAAAGCAAGTAAAACCTTGTGGACTCATTTTCGTATGGCAATGTTTCACAACCAGCTAGAAATATGATACGGTTTTTAAAATAAAATTGAGTGTCAACGGGAATCTAGCCGGCAATCTCCAGATGGAAGCCAGTTGTCTTATCAACTTACCATAGAGGTCATCCTTGAAACGAATAATATTTGAAAATTACTCAAATGTTTTTATAAACTTCAAGATTAAAATTATAATCTTTAGAATTGGTTATATAAATAAATTAATATGAAATAAAAAGAAAATTGTTCACACAAATTTCATTAGCGGAAATGTTTTTTTCTTTTTTTTGTTTGATGCTTAATTGTGCAATGTTTAATTGGTATCGTATTTTTAATTTAATTATCTTTTAAATCAACGCAATTTGTTGAATTTGAGCCTGTATTGTTTTATCTATTTCCTCACGTTCAAACAAGCACTTTGCAATTTCAATTATCAAATAACTATCTTCATATACGAGTTCTAGGAACTCGTGCTAGAAACGTGAATATTTCCTTGTAAGTTAATGAAATTGCACTTACGTGTAACGCTTGTCTCAAAGTGCATTTTCCTTTTTCCCAACTAGGTATATCGATTCCTAGAATTTCTTGCAACATTCGAAAGAAATTGAGTTAGCGAAATTTAATAAACACTAAAATCGTGAAAGCAATACGAATAGCGATGCTATGCCATTTTTTTTTCAATCAAATTATTTATTATTAATTTTTTTGCCTTATAAGATCCTAGGTTTCGTTTGATTTTTTGACCAAAAACCTAATTTATAAGTTGCATTATTACACTGGTAGTCACGCCTACTGCAGCTACGAGTATATGGTAGAAATATATTCGATAACAAGGCATAATAAAATTAAACTTGATTCTCCATAGAGCGGAGGTGACAGTTTTTATTTCATCTTCCTATTACTCGAAAACAAACAGAACGGTTACTATTGGCCATAACACTACGCAACACAATTTTATGGCATTGAGGCTGGTGTATTGTCCTAGATTTGTTTATATTCTGAAATATATATAATAGTTTCTTTTATTTGTGTA
>CATKWJ010001183.1:0-22500 GCA_949825065.1 Odontocerum albicorne
GGCAAATTGATATTTTAAGCAAACAATAGTTTCCGATTTTTTTTCTTAATTAATAAAGTTTCAAAATAAGATATGTATGATATAACTAAAGAAGAGGAAAGAAAAAATATTATGAAAGAAAGTTTAAATATGATTGTACATATTACCGTTATTTAATAATACAATATGGTGACTTCATTGTCAAGTGGAAATCTCTTCCTACTAACAATAAATTGTTTTACATTTTATTAGATAGAGATGGATGATTTACATTTATGAAGTAGAAAAAATCATGCAATACCTTAATAACATACATATGTACATACCATCAATCCATCGCCTTGTTGGGTAAGTAGAGAACACCGATCACCACATTTTCCTATCTCCATACACCTCCTTCATTTAAACATTTGTTTTGTACTTTTAACAAAATATTTTAATTTAAAATGGTTCTTATCAAGGCAATTTAATAGTCGGAATTAACTCAGTGCCCTGTACTTAATCAAAAAGCTTTACTTAAAATAAAAAGGTAATGAAACAAGAGCATAATAAAATGAAACTCATGTTACTTTTGAGATACGATCGTTGAGAAGGATGTGTTGGAAAAGATTGATAGATAAAGTTAGAAATGCCGCAAGAAGGAAATAATGCAGATGTGAGAGATATCACTGAGGATAGAATAACCAAAAAAATATACATGGCTGAATGAAGATGAGTGAAGAAAAAATAACGTCCGAGAGTTGCATGGAAGGTACATGTAAGTAAATTATGGAAAGAGGGCAATGAAAAATATGAAGAATAGGAGTTGTATGAGACGAATTGTAGATGTAGTAGATACGATATATGCCGGTAAGGACCAGAATGTGTGGCGCTCAAACCTTTTTACCTATCCCGTAAGGTTTATGGCATGATGTAAGAAAATATAAGTAGGTGTAGCAATTAACAAGTATTTAGGTGGGCTTTTCAGATAGTTTTTTTATAATAATTTAGTAGAATTCGAATAAAACGATAATGTTGTTGATATTATAAATATTAGAAGAATAAAATATTCTCAATCATTATAAACTACCGACCTTATCAATTTATATGAGAAGAACACAAAAAATAAGGCTAAAATTTAAGGTTTCGTGTTGAACAGATCACACAAAGTATGATTTTCGACACAGCTAATAAATTGACACAAATAAGAATGTGTCCGGTTTGTTATTAATTTAAAAAAAACGACCTTTTTCCCATACACTGTGGAAGATTTCAAAGGCTTAAAATTAGACTATCGCTCTGATCTGATGACGACCAGATCCTTTGTATTCCATCATTCATAATTTTACGTATACTACTATTACCTACTACAAAACAACTGAAGAAATTATGGTATCGTTAGATGTAGGATAAAACTGAGATATTTAACAAGAAAAGGAAGACCTTTTAGTTGTTATTAAAGTATGCGCTAGATACTTAAGTTTCCTTTTTTACAATAATACTCATATGTCCTTTAAACTTAAAAAAAATCATATCGTACATATTGATAACATTTTTGGTTAAATCTTAAATCGCGTAATTTTCTTTGATTTTAAATTAATAGGTTTTTGCAAATTATCATTAGAAACATAATAAGTTTTTTTGTACATAATGTATTTTCTAAAATATTATAACATGTATGTAATATTAAAAGAAAATCTTTACTATTTGTGAAACTACTGACTTCTTCAGTGGCTCGGTGATAAAACGTTATTATGTGTCTTGGGGGTATGGGACTCATTTATGGCGATCTAAAAATAAAACATTATCTCCGACTATTTTTGTTATTAAACATTAAAAATAAATTATCTCCCCGGCACTTCCATAGGCAGACAGTCCCTCCCTAAGCCCCTATATATCTTTCCCAAATCCTATGTATTATATGTGTATTTATATTTTAAAAAGTCACACACGCCTCCTCCCCCTTTAAATGTATAATATATTTACATTTTATATTACAGTTGTCTTCATCCCGCCTCGATTATTTACTCACCTATACACATACATTTTCCATGTGTGACAATACATTCATAAATTTCCTTATATTTAATATTATAAATTTTTATATCATCACTTTTGTGTTAGTATTTAACATTTTATTATTGTATCATTCACAACCACCACATAAATCCCACCTTACCTGATTTACTTAAAAAAAACAAATTTCAACCTCAATATCCTAACAGTCAGATATTACCCGATGAAGGGGTAAAGGCATCCTGCCATTAGATCAAGACTCTAAACAACTATTCACCACTTGTGAAAGAAAAAAATTTTTACCTCCATAGAAACAATAATAACTTATACGCATCTTTAATGTATATGTATCTTTAATATATGCATCTTGATAAAAATAAAATGTTGTTATCTATGATGTCGATACAATGTGGTCGAGATAAATATCTTTCATCTAACCCACATGATTGTTTTACGTACTCCATAAAATGCAATTTGCGCTCAAAGTCATTTCAAAGCTGGCATATTAAGAACTCGTGTCGTATAAGCTCGTGGCAATTTCAACGTTGGATAGTGGAGCTACGAGTATCTATTTTTATTCTCGATTCAATTATAATATCTATATAGACAATCTGTAAAATGTGAAGCTATCGGTTCATATTGACAGATGAATTTTACGCATCGCTTACTGTGTAAATCATATCATATTATATACTATTGTATATACCCAGCGCAAGATTACATAATATGTTACATACTCGTATATTGTGTCCCTTGCGCCACGCCGTGTCATTAGCGAGGTAGACAGACAAAACATATTTCCGAACTTTTCTATTCAACCACGAAACTTTCGCCTCCTCCACATTCATATATCTCGTCGTGCAAAATCTTCTATTATTATTCAAATTTCTCACTTTACCTTCTTTCAAAATCTGGTCTATTTGATTCCGCCACTCTTCCACGCACTTCTGACATGTATACTTAGTTAATCAATATTTTATAATTCATTCTCTCCACATGTCTAAACCATTAAAAAGCTTCTTTCTTTATCTTACTTAAACCATCCATTTTATCCGTTTTTGATGTCTTCTTTCTACATATTGTCCTTAATGCACGTATCTCCACAAGCATTAATCTTACTCTAATCCTTCTTCTGCAAAGTCCAAGTATCACTTCCATACACCAAGGTAGGTACCAACACACTATTAAGTATTGCCATTTTTGCTACAGTTGATATTGCGTGGTTGATGTATATAACATTAAGTACTCCGTTTACATTGATCCCTGCCCTTTTCAACTCGCCCATGACACATAAACATACTGTCGATAACATAACTCATCAATCTGCTCTAGTTTTTTTTTTTTTTAACCTGGCGAATTTATTGCCATGTGGCAATCTCTTCCAACCAACCAGAAAGATGTTTTTATAGGCCCTAAGTGTTAACCAGACTGGAATCCTATTTAAAAAAATCTGAGTTCCAGCGGGGATCGAACCCGCAACCTCCGGATCGGCTGACAAGTGTCTTACCACCAGGCCACTTGTCAGCCGATTTTATTTTAGTGTCTCTGAGTTAAAAATATTAAATAAAACACTGTTCCACAAATTTATATTTACTTTTACAAAATATTTTAGGGTGCTGTATAAGAAAATGACAGTTCATATTCTGACTCCTGTTTACAAAATAAATTCGTATTTTTTATATTAAAATGCAGGTACTTTTCTTTTAAAAATACTCTCAAGAGACCCAGCTTTATTCTTATTTGTGACTGCAAAAGTTTACTGGAAATTTATAATACTAACTGCAACGCCATCGAAACGTTGACCATGATTAAAGCCACCTCAACGCGGCACCGACATCGTAAAACATTTCAAACTCGTGGAAAATAGCTAAGAATATCTTCCGACATAAAAGGGGAAAAGTTTTAGAGCGTTTTGTTTATTTTTTACCATTGAAGGTAAGTCCGCCCTTGCTTAATTGCTGGTGTGATATCAAATGTTTTATTGTGGTAACAATGTTTTATTACTAATGTAATTAAACTTTGAACATTGTGGAGTTATTATTCAAATGGCTAGTGAATTTACTCAAACGAGTATTTAATTTAACTGAAAGAATCGCGTTTTGTCGAAGATTTATGACTTGCTTCCAAAAGATCTTGTTAAAGGTCTACGTGTAAATGGGTTTAATATTTATTTTATCATGTGCATTTTTTTAGAATTATGTATTCAGTATTCAGTATCTAATTTTCAGAATTCTATGGTCAATATTTAACATTTCCTTGAGAAAAGGCATTGTATTACATTACACTTTTGAATACAAATTATTGTTAGCCATCATGTAGATGGAAGAAGCATGTGCTTATATTGATTTATTATGGGAATGCTATTGCACTTCAGCAAACATTCTGTCTTGAAAGAAGGAAATACTTTTACTTTTTGTATTTCCTTCTTTCAAAATATATTTCACTTGATCCAACTATACGTTTTAAGTTTTCATCTACTACACTTTCCACTTACACTCAAAATATCTTTCATTTGATCTAACTGTACGTTTTAAGTTTTCATCTACTACACTTTCCACTTACACTCAAAATATCTTTCATTTGATCTAACTGTACGTTTTAGGTTTTCATCTACTACACTTTCCACTTACACTCAAAATATCTTTCATTTGATCTAACTGTACGTTTTAGGTTTTCATCTACTACACTTTCCACTTACACTCAAAATATCTTTCATTTGATCTAACTGTACGTTTTAGGTTTTCATCTACTACACTTTCCACTTACACTCAAAATATCTTTCATTTGATCTAACTGTACGTTTTAAGTTTTCATCTACTACACTTTCCACTTACACTCAAAATATCTTTCATTTGATCTAACTGTACGTTTTAAGTTTTCATCTACTACACTTTCCACTTACACTCAAAATATCTTTCATTTGATCTAACTGTACGTTTTAGGTTTTCATCTACTACACTTTCCACTTACACTCAAAATATCTTTCATTTGATCTAACTGTACGTTTTAGGTTTTCATCTACTACACTTTCCACTTACACTCAAAATATCTTTCATTTGATCTAACTGTACGTTTTAGGTTTTCATCTACTACACTTTCCACTTACACTCAAAATATCTTTCATTTGATCTAACTGTACGTTTTAGGTTTTCATCTACTACACTTTCCACTTACACTCAAAATATCTTTCATTTGATCTAACTGTACGTTTTAGGTTTTCATCTACTACACTTTCCACTTACACTCAAAATATCTTTCATTTGATCTAACTGTACGTTTTAAGTTTTCATCTACTACACTTTCCACTTACACTCAAAATATCTTTCATTTGATCTAACTGTACGTTTTAAGTTTTCATCTACTACACTTTCCACTTACACTCAAAATATCTTTCATTTGATCTAACTGTACGTTTTAGGTTTTCATCTACTACACTTTCCACTTACACTCAAAATATCTTTCATTTGATCTAACTGTACGTTTTAGGTTTTCATCTACTACACTTTCCACTTACACTCAAAATATCTTTCATTTGATCTAACTGTACGTTTTAGGTTTTCATCTACTACACTTTCCACTTACACTCAAAATATCTTTCATTTGATCTAACTGTACGTTTTAAGTTTTCATCTACTACACTTTCCACTTACACTCAAAATATCTTTCATTTGATCTAACTGTACGTTTTAGGTTTTCATCTACTACACTTTCCACTTACACTCAAAATATCTTTCATTTGATCTAACTGTACGTTTTAGGTTTTCATCTACTACACTTTCCACTTACACTCAAAATATCTTTCATTTGATCTAACTGTACGTTTTAGGTTTTCATCTACTACACTTTCCACTTACACTCAAAATATCTTTCATTTGATCTAACTGTACGTTTTAGGTTTTCATCTACTACACTTTCCACTTACACTCAAAATATCTTTCATTTGATCTAACTGTACGTTTTAAGTTTTCATCTACTACACTTTCCACTTACACTCAAAATATCTTTCATTTGATCTAACTGTACGTTTTAGGTTTTCATCTACTACACTTTCCACTTACACTCAAAATATCTTTCATTTGATCTAACTGTACGTTTTAGGTTTTCATCTACTACACTTTCCACTTACACTCAAAATATCTTTCATTTGATCTAACTGTACGTTTTAGGTTTTCATCTACTACACTTTCCACTTACACTCAAAATATCTTTCATTTGATCTAACTGTACGTTTTAAGTTTTCATCTACTACACTTTCCACTTACACTCAAAATATCTTTCATTTGATCTAACTGTACGTTTTAAGTTTTCATCTACTACACTTTCCACTTACACTCAAAATATCTTTCATTTGATCTAACTGTACGTTTTAGGTTTTCATCTACTACACTTTCCACTTACACTCAAAATATCTTTCATTTGATCTAACTGTACGTTTTAGGTTTTCATCTACTACACTTTCCACTTACACTCAAAATATCTTTCATTTGATCTAACTGTACGTTTTAGGTTTTCATCTACTACACTTTCCACTTACACTCAAAATATCTTTCATTTGATCTAACTGTACGTTTTAGGTTTTCATCTACTACACTTTCCACTTACACTCAAAATATCTTTCATTTGATCTAACTGTACGTTTTAGGTTTTCATCTACTACACTTTCCACTTACACTCAAAATATCTTTCATTTGATCTAACTGTACGTTTTAAGTTTTCATCTACTACACTTTCCACTTACACTCAAAATATCTTTCATTTGATCTAACTGTACGTTTTAAGTTTTCATCTACTACACTTTCCACTTACACTCAAAATATCTTTCATTTGATCTAACTGTACGTTTTAAGTTTTCATCTACTACACTTTCCACTTACACTCAAAATATCTTTCATTTGATCTAACTGTACGTTTTAGGTTTTCATCTACTACACTTTCCACTTACACTCAAAATATCTTTCATTTGATCTAACTGTACGTTTTAGGTTTTCATCTACTACACTTTCCACTTACACTCAAAATATCTTTCATTTGATCTAACTGTACGTTTTAGGTTTTCATCTACTACACTTTCCACTTACACTCAAAATATCTTTCATTTGATCTAACTGTACGTTTTAGGTTTTCATCTACTACACTTTCCACTTACACTCAAAATATCTTTCATTTGATCTAACTGTACGTTTTAGGTTTTCATCTACTACACTTTCCACTTACACTCAAAATATCTTTCATTTGATCTAACTGTACGTTTTAAGTTTTCATCTACTACACTTTCCACTTACACTCAAAATATCTTTCATTTGATCTAACTGTACGTTTTAAGTTTTCATCTACTACACTTTCCACTTACACTCAAAATATCTTTCATTTGATCTAACTGTACGTTTTAGGTTTTCATCTACTACACTTTCCACTTACACTCAAAATATCTTTCATTTGATCTAACTGTACGTTTTAGGTTTTCATCTACTACACTTTCCACTTACACTCAAAATATCTTTCATTTGATCTAACTGTACGTTTTAAGTTTTCATCTACTACACTTTCCACTTACACTCAAAATATCTTTCATTTGATCTAACTGTACGTTTTAAGTTTTCATCTACTACACTTTCCACTTACACTCAAAATATCTTTCATTTGATCTAACTGTACGTTTTAAGTTTTCATCTACTACACTTTCCACTTACACTCAAAATATCTTTCATTTGATCTAACTGTACGTTTTAAGTTTTCATCTACTACACTTTCCACTTACACTCAAAATATCTTTCATTTGATCTAACTGTACGTTTTAGGTTTTCATCTACTACACTTTCCACTTACACTCAAAATATCTTTCATTTGATCTAACTGTACGTTTTAGGTTTTCATCTACTACACTTTCCACTTACACTCAAAATATCTTTCATTTGATCTAACTGTACGTTTTAGGTTTTCATCTACTACACTTTCCACTTACACTCAAAATATCTTTCATTTGATCTAACTGTACGTTTTAGGTTTTCATCTACTACACTTTCCACTTACACTCAAAATATCTTTCATTTGATCTAACTGTACGTTTTAGGTTTTCATCTACTACACTTTCCACTTACACTCAAAATATCTTTCATTTGATCTAACTGTACGTTTTAAGTTTTCATCTACTACACTTTCCACTTACACTCAAAATATCTTTCATTTGATCTAACTGTACGTTTTAAGTTTTCATCTACTACACTTTCCACTTACACTCAAAATATCTTTCATTTGATCTAACTGTACGTTTTAGGTTTTCATCTACTACACTTTCCACTTACACTCAAAATATCTTTCATTTGATCTAACTGTACGTTTTAGGTTTTCATCTACTACACTTTCCACTTACACTCAAAATATCTTTCATTTGATCTAACTGTACGTTTTAGGTTTTCATCTACTACACTTTCCACTTACACTCAAAATATCTTTCATTTGATCTAACTGTACGTTTTAAGTTTTCATCTACTACACTTTCCACTTACACTCAAAATATCTTTCATTTGATCTAACTGTACGTTTTAAGTTTTCATCTACTACACTTTCCACTTACACTCAAAATATCTTTCATTTGATCTAACTGTACGTTTTAAGTTTTCATCTACTATGCTTTCTACTTAAATTTGTACGGTATATTTGTTTTGTTTGTCTTTCTTTAATTATTCGTTCTTCATACTTAAGCCATCTCAGAGTGCTCTTTTTCATCTTACTTAATATATCAGCCTTAAAAACACATTCATTCCAAATAACTTAATTCCATATTCTTTTATACATTGTGAGATACAGGCAAAAGTGAGATACAGGCAAAAACCTAGTTTACTGGGGACACGACAAATGAAAGACAACAAACCCAGATCCATTAAAATTGTGTTCGAATTAAATTACCTGTCGTTTTTTCGCAAATTTTGTATATTTCTTGTCATTTTTAAAATATGTAAATAAATAATAAAAATTTTCACTATTTATTTGTTTATTATTCTGAGCGCACTTTAAATTTTCTGAGCGCACCCAACTATTCGGCTCCTTTCAGTTTCAAATCCACGTTTCACTTTCATACATTAGAGTTGGTACTAGAATATTGTTTTGTTGATGATAATTATCTTTTAGTAGCAATGATAATATATTCTGGAGATACCTTATAGATGCCTTAATGAATAATTAAATGGAGCATGTCTATGAATAAATATAAATCAAACGAATATCCCGTTAACCTACTAACAAACTAATGCTACAAAATAATGCCCGTATTCTCGCGTACATGATAATTAGATTTCGAATAAAAAATGCTTTTAACGTGCGGGTGGGTTGAAAATTTTACAATAATTGAAAGCTGGGTTGGTTTTAGTAATTGCATAAAGCGTACTGCACATGTGCAATCAAATTTAATAACATTTTAAAAATCAATTGTAAAAAAATTATGTATCAAAGAGGTTTTATGGAGCATGATATTTACAATTGTGCATTTAAAAAGGAAATCAAATTAAAGCTCTGTTAACATTGTATGTATATAGTATGTTTTAGTGATATTAATGTCACATCATGTCAAAATGCTTGTCATACTACATGATACTTGTAAGCCCACTCAGCAAAATGTCGAGTTGTCTCACCATTATGGATTTATTATGTTAAAACAATATTTTGAAAATTTTCTCCTATGTCTATATGAGAAATATTAAACTGATTTCCAGGTAACCCAAAATTGTAAAAAGTCTAAAGTCTAAATATGCGGTGAGGAGCAGTTATGCGACACCTGATGCAATATCCGAGGAGCCTGATGTTTTAAACCGAAGTCTAAATATGCGGTGAGGAGCAGTTATGCGACACCTGATGCAATATCCGAGGAGCCTGATGTTTTAAACCGAAGTCTTAATATGCGGTGAGGAGCAGTTATGCGACACCTGATGCAATATCCGAGGAGCCTGATGTTTTAAACCGAAGTCTTAATATGCGGTGAGGAGCAGTTATGCGACACCTGATGCAATATCCGAGGAGCCTGATGTTTTAAACCGAAGTCTTAATATGCGGTGAGGAGCAGTTATGCGACACCTGATGCAATATCCGAGGAGCCTGATGTTTTAAACCGAAGTCTAAATATGCGGTGAGGAGCAGTTATGCGACACCTGATGCAATATCCGAGGAGCCTGATGTTTTAAACCGAAGACGACTTGATTCGAGGAACGACCAGTTATCTTCAGGCGGCAGAATTCGGAAAGTAATAATATCATAGTCTTAAACTAGACAACAAGAAGAAGATAACAAGCACAAATTAGTGAAATAATTTTTTATAATCAAAATATATAAATTAGGGGGTTTAGGGCGCGATTCCCGATGGTACCCAAAAAAAAGGCCTCAGTCTGGTTCAAGATTTTGTCTGGTGACAATACTCTCATGCGTTAAACGTGTGCAAGTGTTATTTTTTTTCCACGTGCGGGATAATATTGTCAACACGTTCGACGACGAACCCGAATTATACGCCTACCCAAGTGGTTCTAAACCTATAGACTCGATTAATGAGACTGAGGATATTGCTGTCTCTTGACTGCATTCTTCCATATGTTCAAATCACTAATTCAGATTTGTTGAAGGACAGCCATTCGCATGAATGAATGGAAATGAAAATCCCGACCTCCATGGCCTAGTTGATAAGACGCCTATCTTCCAGTCTGGGATTGCGATTCCATTACAGTTAGAACCCAATTTATTTTCAAAAGGGTTCCAGTCTGGTTTAACTTAAGTCATGATTTAATACATTTATGTTTAGTTGGAAGAGATTGCCACATGGTATAAACCCTACAGTATGTAATGTTTATAACAAAAGCATAATTCAATACAAAAAAATGTATGAATTGTTTATTTGATGAAAAAACTACCCTTTTGCATAGTTGGTGAACCGCGTTTTTTTCCCGACCCGGGGGATTCAAGTTCGAAGCTCGATGATACCAAAAATATGGATTCAGATCTGTTTTGGAATATATCTGGCAGTTTGATATCTTTCTGAATTATTTAACTAAATGTCACATTGCAATACGCTTAAAATGAATGTAATAGAACTTATGTTATAATGTATAAAACAACAGGTTGTGTTATTTTTCATTTAATTTACACATGACAACAGGTAATTTAATTTGGACACACAATTTTAATGGATCTGGGTTTGTTGCCTTTTATTTCTCGTGTCCCCAGTAAACTAGGCTTTTGCCTGTATCTCACTGAGGACATATAGCATGAAAAAATACTTCTTTCCGATTTTTGATTATACAAACCCCCGTTGCACATTCTCATCAACCTGACAAACAGTGACATTCAATTACACATGTATACATCACGCGAAATCAAACTCCTCACACTTCATCATTCCAGACATACCAAAAACATTCACCCCACAATGTACCGCATATCATCATAAAAATTAAAAAAATATAAAAATAAAACGATAAAAAACCCCACACTCAAGAGCTCATACAAACCCTTTCCACAAGTCATTCATCTTGCAAGCGCAAGTACTCAAACTCCTGTCGCAATAATGACCGACTTCCTAAATTGTTTTCCCCCCTTTGCCTTTATTGAATTCGGCACCCCATTGTATGTCATGGGAGCTAAATAGGCATATTCCCTTTGGGCAAAAGATGTTTTAACTCTAGGGATGGTTAACATTTGATCAGTTGCCATGCGTGTCATGTGTCTCTGCTGAGTCTGCATTTTCCCTTCCTCTAGACGATAGTGCCAGAGAATGGATTTGAGATGTAAATTGGGTATGTTCAGGACCCGATACTCCGTGAAAAGCTCAGCTGTGGGATACCGGGCAGGAAGTTTATTAATTATTTTTATAATCAATTTTTGGGAAACTTTTGAAAATTTTTGGTTATATACAAATAAAATGTAATACGATACAACATAAGTTTCGTAAGATATTTTTTATTAAACGAAATTCTAAGTGTTTTATTTTTCTTTACATTTATAAAGAATTGTAAAAGTTTTTTGTACCAAGTTTACATTTTTTATTTCAATTAATAATAGATTATTATCATGTCAATGTTACCTCAGATTTTTATGATTTTAAATGATAATACTTTCTTTGAAAAAAATAATTTAAACGTATTATTTAAAAATTTTAAGTTGAGAGTAGATGTCTTCGTTGAAATTGCTTCAGTATACAAGACCTTAACAATTACATGCTTTAAATATCAGGGTGTGGAAAATTACAAGAATGGAAATTGCGTCAAACGAGTGAAGTGTTGTTACCCAAGCCATCTATTATAGGGTGGTTCAGAGATAAAAAATGGAGTTTTAGAAATAAAATGAATATTAACGGAATTGTGAATGTTCTCTGCCTCTACTTATGTAATACAATCTGGAAAAGTACAAGAATGGAAATTGTGTCAATTGAGTAAGGTTTAGCGACCCGGATCTTCTTTTATAAAGCTGTCCTCAGAGAGACAGTCTGTGCTTGACAAATTAAATTAAAAATTATAGAACTGTGAATTTTCAAACCTTTGCATATTTCAACATTTTCAAACATACCTACATACTCGTAATTCAATCTGGGTGTGGAAAAGCACATTAATGGAAATTGAGTCAAGTGAGTGAATTGTTCTTATCTAAGCTTTATATTATAGGGTTGTTCTCAGACAGAACTTTACAAAGATACGTTGAGCTCTGTAGCCTAATTGATTTGGTGTTTGTTTTCCACGTTGGAGGTTTTAAGTTCGATTCCCTATGATACAAATGGTTATGATTCCGTCGAAATTGATCCCAGTCTAGTTATGAATTCGTTGACGAGGTTACATTAAATTGAAGTGTATAGTTGTATTGCCAACATATGACTACGAAACATGAGTAACGTGTCTGCTTTAGTGGTTCTATGCATGAAGGCTTGTTAATGAGGCCAATAATAATGTGGTCTCCTGGCCATGCTCTCAAAAAAGTCCACGTGCTGAAGATTATCAAACGAATGAATGACGTGTTATTTTTTATTGTGTGTTGATTGACCATACATCGTACGCTTTACATATATATATAACATATATCGATAATCCGCTTGCTTCTTACAATGGACTTTTTTCCATATTTCATCCACTTTGTCAAAACACACGTTTTAAGGTTTATTTATTCTACGCCACGTACTTATGCACTTATTTTTTTTATGTTTTCGTTACTTGTATTTTCAGTGAGGTACATGGCCGCGCGGTAACGCACTGGACTTCCGTGCGGAAGGTCGTCGGTTCGAACCCCGCGTTGTGCTATTCCCCTTGAACGACACTGGTACTTTTTCCACCTAGTGTTCGAGGGTATAAGGATACCTATGACTTCGGTCATAACTATTTAAAAAAATGTACCCAAATCACTTCAAAGTGTCCTTTATGTTTTTAAATGTTTTTATATATCTATAGCAAAAAAAAAATTTTTTCTTCTCCCGTATGGTTTCTTTCTCATAGTCATATGTGTATGTTATCTTATTCATGTCACCGCTTCAGGAGTGCCCCCACGAATCTCCTACAGACCTCCTGGAATGATAAATTAGACACTCTTCCACAATGTGACCGAGAGTTTTGACTTCTCCACATAAGCACAACGAGGAACCAATGAAACCCCATCTATGCACTGCGACCTTGGCCACACCTAAGGGGATTCAGAGTATATCATAATCTTCGTGGCAAGTCTAATCCTTGGAGAAGCACGTTAGGATCATTCACAAGGTGAAGATTCCCGACCGAGGTCCGATTTCATTCTTGCCGTCAGCAAACTGGGGAGCTCTCATTTCTCTCGGCCAATTGTTATCCATCAATCCATAAAGTTGTTTGAGATTTTAGGAGGAGGACATAATAACGTATCATTTAAACACACTTTCTGCTACTGCTTAAATAAAGCATCTTAAGGCGCAGTATGTTAGCAAGAACAGGAAGCTATGCCAAAGAAGTTGATTTCTAAACGCCACTGACTATTCGTATTGCCTCATTGAGCTGGAGATCAATAAGGTTTAAATGGGCGCTTCTAAGCTACGGTGTACACTAAGGTCATTGCTGTCATACGTAGATTAGGTATGTTACACCCACAACTAGTACCAACTAACTTGTGAATGATGTTGAGTAAGCCTCTAATCTTTGCTTTAGGCGTAATTAGATGAGGTATGTTCATTAGTGTTCTGTCCAAAGTTACTTCTAGCTATGGTACATGAATCACCCTTTTTTCAGTAAACGTCTTATCAACATGTGCACATGTTATAGAGTTTTTGATGGGTTTGGTTTTAGACATCAATCTTTAAAATAATTTTCTATTATCAACAGACCAGAATTCAAAATATTTTCCGTAGAATACTATTTCCATAAAACAGACGGGTTTCAGACCGGGGCATAATTGCTGATATCAAGTAATTGCGCTAACGTCATTTATCGAGTACGGTTTTGAAGGGAACAAAACATCTATCGTAACATTGTTGGATCTAATAGCGGCGTATGCCACAGTGTAGTTAAATATGGGCTTTTATTGAAGATGTACCTCTCTGAAGTATACTAGGACGGTGAGTTTGGTCTAGTCTATGCTAAGACCTCGAAGATTCTGTATATATTTTAATGTCCAGGTGATAAAAAAAATGCCCCAAGGTAAGTACTCTCAGTCATTTTTTAACGCCAACACATCACACTTGCCAACAAACAAAAGCTGAGCATTTATTTACGCAGGTGATATTAGTATCGTCGCTCAAGAATACATACTGAACAGAACGGAAATGATGTTTCATTCTGATTTGTTGTTGATTGAAAATTGTTTCACATATTTATAAAGTCAAACATCACTTAACTATTCACACATAAATTAACAACTCTGGCAGATGTACAGGTTGATGTGATGTTTGCTGGATAAATAATAAATAATAAACAATAACTCTCGTTATCTAGGAGTATAAAATGTAATAGTACAATAGTGTTATATTTTCATACAAACACGTCTGAGCTCATCTTACGTTACCTTCTGCATTTAAATAACCGGTCACGAAACTATTAAGGTTTTCCTTGAAAATGTTCTTGACAACCCTTTTGCAATTTATTTACGAAGCAACAGGAGTCTTACCACCGCACACAAACTTGTTACGTGGCCTATTTTACCTTATGAAACCAAGCGTATGCCTCAATCATCACTAATAAAGGGTAGTAATTGTTCTGTTGATATTTGAGAAAGTCAAACATTTCTTAGTAACCATGTTTTCCCCAAGCCATTGTGTTGCACGTGTTGTTCTATGCACATTATTTTTCTTTGTTTCCCGTGTATATCTACGCTGTCTCCGATTACCTCGGATCGATAAGTGTATTCTGTGTGCAAACAGATATTATTACTTTATCGCAGTGTCAATTTATACGCTGTCGTCAAGCGTCAACAGCGTCTTACGATGAAAAGAAAAATTGGATTGATTATAATTGTTAGAACGAGACTATTTTTAGTTACTAGATAAATAAAACATTACAACCATTCAGTCTACATGAGATTGCTGCAAGAACAAAGTCATTCGAAGCCAATTTAACCCTTTATAGGACGGTCAGAACAAAGTGGTATATAAATATATCACCCATTATAAGGCCTATATTTCATACATATTTGTTCCTAAAATGCTCCTTATAGCTTAAAAACATTTTCCTTTACGTACAGTGGTAAGGTAAACTACCATCCAGCATGAAGTTGCCGTCAATCGCTTAATAAATAGTCTGTGTAATTAAGGAACATAATTACGAAGGTTCGGTAGCTGTAACGAAAAATTTAAAAAGTGTCCTATAAAAGTTTAAAACCTGTTTTTACTGACGTTATCTACCACTACTTAATTTCCTCCCAATAAATTTTACATCTATTCAAATTAAATGTCACCGGAACTCCGTATCAATAAAAATAAGACTGCAACAGGACATTCAGCGATGTCACAACTACGCTCAAACTAGGATTTTCGGAGTGTTGTACCGCGTTATTTAGCTTATGGCGCCGACGTTTAGAAAATGTTACAGTTTCATCTTCAAGGCTTGTTTGGCAGTAAATTTGTGGAAGTTGACTACAAACAAGCCCTAAAGATAAAAACTACAACGTTTTAGAAACTTCGGCATCAAAAGTCAAATCATGCGGGACAACACTTCTAAGCGCATTTTACAACTGATACGAAGAATCGCGAAAGCCTCGAAACAGAGTAAGTCCAGTTCATAGAAATCAGAGGTAATATATTTTTTGAAATAATTCAGGTCTGGTTTTCACGTCTTTCTGGTTGATTGAAAGAATTTGCCATACGGTACTGATGTCACTAAGTTGTCGTCGATCCAAACGGACGGGGTATTATGACAAGGCTTTTGCCGTTGCTGGTCCTGTGGCATAAAATGGTTTTTCTTTAAGTGTTGGTATATTGGTGGCGTGTGCAGTCTTAGGATTTTTTTCAAGACAATAATTTATCCAGAGGTCCTTTCAAAATTTACGAATATATATAAATACTTCACTACTAAGCCAAATGTGTTACTATCACATATCGGAAGATCTACAAAGATTTCATTGTAGTTAGTCTTCCTGAGGTTAGTTTTCTAAGGCTTTCTTACAAAAAATATGTTTTACTTAACATATGCAGATGCAGAGAAGTACTTAATCTAATGCCCGCCGCCACCACTTTCCTCTCCTAACACCAAACTTATGTATATTTCTTTAGTTACATATATTTTTTAAATCTATCAATAACAGTGGGTTCGAAACGAAGGTTTGCTCTCTAAACGACGCAAAAATATATTTTCATTTTATTATTGTAGTATATGTTACACCCGTACCTCGCTTAATGTAAGAGATACGTTCCTCAAAAGTTGCTCGTAAATCGAAATTCCGTTTGTTAAATTATTTTATTCCACATAAATACACATTAAATCTGCACGACATATTCTATGAAGCAAAAATTTCGATGAAATATTTGAGAAAAGTTTCCAGTGAATCTGTCGATTGTTTTTTCAATACCGTGATCGCGAAATTCCGTTTAAAAGGGTAAGTATAGCAAGGTACGAGTATGAGTGTAATTATGTTTTATTTTTCTATTTTTGAATAATGCGAAAGTGTGGGCTAAAACAACTGTAATTTTGATAGGATTTGATTTACCTCATTTCTCATATGAATCATGTGATATTATCTATATTAATTTATATTATACCTTCTTGAACCGCCTTGTTTGTGTTAACAATAAATTACAATAGATTATTATTATTTGTATTAGAAATCAGTTTAGTTAAAAGTTTATGTATATTTTTATATACGCCATACCTTATTTTCTATATGTGTGAGTCTAATACTATTCAATTAATCTTAACTCATCTCTAGCACTGCTGCAAAGGCTAGAAAATCAGTATAATTCCGTGAATTATTTATATCTTTTTCATAGCGTGTGTAAAACTGTCTTGCGAAATTTCTTTTTGTTTGAGAAATGTGTATAAACTGTTTTTTGAACATTATTTACATTGTAACAAATATAACAGTGTATTGATTTTTTTTAAAGAAATAATAAGAGAAGTATAATTGAATTACCTTATAATGGTAGGACATTGCAGGATCCACAACAAGTCGGTCCGTCCAATCTACAATTTGCCCACCTTCGGCTACGTGGTTGGGCTGGCGTTGTTGCCCCCCAGCGCTGAATTTGTCTAAAAACTGGTCCCGTCCTATGGTACCCCTGCGACCGCGCCCCTTGCTCCGTCCGCGTCCCACCAGCCGCCGTAGCCAACCGCCCAGACTATTCCGCGAGCGGGCATCGTTCTCGGCCATCTGGAAAATCTCAAATATATTACTCATTTCATTCAGCACTGCGACATTTTCATTGGATAACAATAATTATAAGATAACACATATTCACAATCGTTTTAGAGGTACAGTCTTATAATACACCAATCAACAATTCCCGGGACTAACCAACAGCTAATGCCTTTAATAACAAATCCATACTTTTCTCAGTTAGTACAAACCTTTAGAAGTTTCATGTCAAACTTTCATGACATTCCGACATTGTGTCATTGAGTATAGTGACGCTACTTTTGCTATTTTCAAAACAATAGAAAAAACCGAATTTCGTGTGTTGATAAAACATTGCTTTTTAATGGGAAAAAATAACGTTCAAACTCAGCAATGGCTAGAAAAGTGTTATCCGGGCTCTGTTCCGTCGAAAACAACCATTTGTCGGTGGAATGCTGATTTCAAACGCGGTCGTACAAACACAAATTATGTTGAACGCTCTGGTCGTCCAAATGAGGCTGTTACACCAGAAAACATAAAAAAACCCTCAAAATCGTGATGGAAAATCGCAAAGTAAAAGTGCGTGAGATAGCTGATATCCTGAATATATCATTTGGTAGTGTTAACCCTGTTTAGCATGAACATTTGTTCATGAAAAAGATTTTTTCGAAATGGGTACCGCGTTTGCTCACAATGGAACAGAAACAACAACGCATCGATGATTCAGAGCGCTGTTTGGCACTGTTTACGCGAAATAAACAGGAGTTTTTGCATCAGTGTGTGACAATGGATGAAATTTGGATCCACCACTATACTTCGGAATCAAATCGGCAGTCAGCCGAGGGGAGAGCAGCCGGTGAAAGTCATCCGAAGCGACCAAAAACTCAACAGTCGGCCGGGAAGGTTATGGCCTCCGTATTCTGGGATGCGCATGGTATAATATTAATCGATCACCTTGAAAAGGGAAAAACCATCAATAGCGAATATTATATAGCGTTATTGGAGCGTTTGAAGGCAGAAATTGCAAAAAAATGGCCCCATATGAAGAAGAAAAATGTTCTCTTTCATCAAGACAGTGCACCGTGTCACAAGTCGATGGTAACGATGGCCAAATTGCATGAGTTTAACTTCGAATAGAAACTAACTGCATGAGTTTAACTTCGAATAGAAACTAAGCCCGTTGACACTGTAATTATCCAAGTATATATGCCAACATCGGGTCATAGCGACGAAGAGGTGGAAGATGTATACAGTGCGCTAGATAACCTTATATTAGAGATAAAAGCAGGCGAAAATCTGATTCTCCTAGGGAATTGGAATGCTGTTGTAGGAGTAGGAAGCGAAGGAACTTGCGTAGGGCCCTTTGGGCTAGGTACAAGAAATGACAGAGGAAACAGATTAACAGAATTCTGCGAAAAACACAAATTAGTGATAGCAAACACTTGTTTTCAACACCACCCAAGACAGCGATACACCTGGAAATCCCCTGGAGACCGACAAAGACTGCAAATAGATTATATAATAGTTAGATATAGATTTAAGAACCAAATAAAAGACTGCAGAAGTTATTCCGGCCCAGATATAGATAGTGATCATAATATGGTAATGGCCAAAAGTCTTCTAAAACTGAAAAAATTAAAGAGGAGAAATAATTTCAAATGGGATACAAAGGTATTAAAGATAAAAGAGGTCAGTGACAATTTCAGGGAAAAGACACAAGAGTGTAACCTAATGGAAGAGGAGAACGTGAATGCTATGTGGGGAGAGATAAAGTCGAAGATAAAAACTACGGCAGAGGAAATTATAGGTAAGGAAAGACCCCAAGCAAGAAAGGAATGGATTACCGATGGAATTCTCAATATGATAAAAGAAAGAAGAGAGCTCAAAAATGATAAAAGAGATGAATCACAAGAGAAATACAAAATGCTAAGAAACAAAATAAATAGAGAGTCAAGAATAGCAAAAGAAACATACTATCAGAATAAATGCGTTGAGATAAATGACGACCTCAAGAGAGGAAATGCAGAAAGAGCTCACGCTGCGGTTAAGGACTTCTTTGGGATGAGAATCGGAAAGAGCAATGCAATAGAAGGAGAAGACGGCAAAATACTATTCGAAAATGACCAAATAGGAGAGAGATGGAAAAGATATCTCGAAATGCTGTACAATGGCAAGGGAAATATTGACAGTGAAGCATTGATAGAGAGAGAAAATGAGGTAGACGCGGATGATCTGGGAGACCCAATCATTAGAGAAGAGTTCGACCTCGCACTGAAAAACCTCAAAAACGGGAAAGCACCCGGAATCGATGACGTTCCGGCCGAACTAATTAAGGCAGCAGGAAAAGGAATCACAGATGCCCTGTTTAAAATGATACAGACAATATATAAGACCGGAAAGATACCAAAGGACTTCGATAAATGCCTAATTGTCACATTACCAAAGAAGGCAGGTACGACAAAATGTGAGCAACACAGAACTCTTAGCCTAATATCCCATGCCTCAAAAATACTGACTAATATCATTCTAAAGGGAATTGAACCAAAACTAGAGAACATCCTTTCCAGAGACCAGTATGGCTTCAGAAGAGGTGTGGGAACCAGAGAAGCAGTACTGTCTCTACGAATACTACTAGAAAATAGAATAAGAAGAAACCAAAACACATAAATCGCATTCATAGACCTGGAGAAAGCTTTTGACAAAGTAGAATGGAAAAGACTCTTCGAGATTTTGAAGAGAATTGATATCAAATACAGAGATAGACGTATAATCCAGGCGCTATACAAGAATGAGGCCGCTATAATCAGATGTGACGAAGACACAAAGGAAGCCAATATAAGACAAGGGGTAAGGCAGGGATGCTCTCTGTCACCTGTTCTTTTTAACGCCTATATACAGAGCGCGATTGACGACTTGAGAGAGAGAATGAGTCACAGAGAAGGTGTAAAGATACACGGGCAAAAGGTGGACATGATAAGGTTCGCTGACGATATTGCTATGGTTGCTGAAAGTGAAGAGGAACTACAAGAGGCCTTAACAACTATGGAAAGCATTCTTCAAAATAACTACAGTATGAAGATAAATAAAGACAAAACAAAGCTGCTGACTGTAGGCCGAGCGCAGCACCAGATGAGAAAAGTGATGTCGGGTAAACCACTAAAGAACACCAAGGAGTTTGTCTACCTCGGGAGCAAAATAACATGGGACGGTCGGTCCAAGAGCGAGGTCGACAGCCGTATACATCAGGCTAGACTTGCATTTAATAAAAGGTCGAAAATAATATAATCAAATAATATAGACCTAAAACTGAGAATACTCCTCATCAAGACCTATGTATGGAGTATCTTGATGTACGGCTGCGAGACATGGTGCCTATCCGAAAGAGATAGACGAAGACTAGAGGCTTTTGAGATGTGGTCCTATAGAAGACTATTAGGAATTTCCTGGAGAGACCGCATCACAAATGAAGAGGTTCTCCAACGAATCGAAGGAGGAAGGCACCTGCTCAGGATCCTGTCCGAAAGGCGTGAAAGATGGATCGGTCATATAATACGACAAGAGGGCCTCTTGCATGCCATAATGGAGGGTATGACCGAGGGGACAAACTCTAGGGGACGCCCACGCCGAGAGTACCTGGAGGACCTGTTGGTGGACGTGCGCTGCTCAACATATACAGACTTAAAAAGAGCCGCACAGGACAGGGGGGAATGGAGGAGAAGAGTTCAAATTGCTGCAAACCAGTCTTAGGACTGCCACCACGGAAGGAAGGAACTTCGAATTGCTTCCGAACCCACCGTATTCTCCAGTTTTGGCCCTCAGGGACTATTGGCTGTTCGCAAACCTCAAAAAGATGCTCCAGGGAAAAAGATTTGGCTCCAATGAAGAAGTGATTGCCGAAACTAACGCCTATTTTGAAACCAAAGATAAATCGTTCTACACGGCTGGCATAGAAAAGTTAGGAAAGCGTTGGAATGAATGTATCGCTCTTGAAGAAGACAATGTTGATGAATAAAGAAGAATTTTGGCAAACAAATGTGGTTTTAGTAGTTAGTCCAGGGAATTATTGATCGATGATATAACGTTAACTTACAAAAATAGTGAAAGGAGCCGAATAAATGCTGTAGAAATGCGAGCACTGAGAAAAGTACATGGGGGAACAAAGTCATTAAATATGATTTTATGTGATATGAACTTAGAGCTAATGTACGAGTATTAGGTCATATGAAGAAGAGCTAATGTGTTAGATCATAAGATGGTTTCGGCATGTTGTAGAACAAATGGAAAAATTCTAAGCAAATATGAGGGCATTTTTCTTCTCTTTGTTACAGTGCAAGGAATATCAACTCCTATTTCATAAAACAAATTCTTCAGTTAAATTGTCCAATACTTTTTTCTATACGAAAGTATAGTTAGATTAAATGAATAATATTTTGAAATAATCAAACGTAGAAAGTCAAATAAATTGTAAGATTTCTATGAGAATGTATGTTGATACACGCGATGTACCTACGTTGATACGTAGAAGTGGCGAAAAATGTGTGTCTAGATGGTGAAGTCCGTCGCTCTATCTTCTTGGTTAATGCCAAAGAAAACTTTTGATGATTGAATGTCATAAAAAAGGAAGATTAATTTAAAAAAACTATCGCTTCTTTGACTACACCTCTGTGCCTTTTACAATGTATGTAACTGCAAATGATGGCAGCTGTGAAGTTTTGCAATACCCACAATGAGTGACTAAAATTACTATACACTACGTGACAACTGTCTAATACTGTTCCTTAC
>CATKWJ010001184.1:0-18849 GCA_949825065.1 Odontocerum albicorne
TCTGTTTTGGATATACAGGACTTAGTATAATAAAACGAACAGGTACTAAGTATAATAAAAATAAAATATAGGAAACATCACGAAAAAAACATAATTATCTGCCACTTACAATTATCTAAAATAATCTTATATACTATTTTTGACCCAAAAGTTGATGTAACTCTTTTAGTTTCTTACAAATATAAGATTCTGAGCATTACAGCTACAATAAGATTAAGATTTTGTAAATCTAAAATTTAGTAAACCATTATAGGAGTTTGGAGCTCGTGTACACTTATAGAGAAAATAATAAAATATTATTAAAAATAACAAAATAATGAATTGTACTCGTAACTTTATTTACCTCGGAACTCAGAGAAACATTTGGTTAAAAATCAAACTAAAATTGACGAAACCTTTCATCTCCTTGAAATACAATAATTTACCCTAGGCATATAATTCGATGTTTTCTCTCTACATTTCGCCACTGGTAATAAAGCTCTTTTCTACCCTGATCAATGATCTGCACCCCAACGGAATTCAAAGTGTATGCTCAAGCGGTATGTATTCGGTTGGCTGATGATCGGTTGTTTTTCTCAAATTATATTAGGGGATTCGTCACCTTTTGAAATTGCTACATGGGTAACAGGGGGTGGGGGGGCTAGGGTGTGGTGGTAAAACTGTAAGCGTTACTTATTAGATGCATAAATCATAATAAAAATGAGGCAGGTCCAATTTATTTTATGTTTAGTTTTATTTAAATTAAAAAAATATCCGATGAATCATAATTTAATGTTCACAAAGAAAAGATGTATGTATTGCTGATAAAACATTAATATTTATGCTTGATTTCCTTATTTATCATGTTTTTTTATTTATAATTTTTAATACTTCTCGTATGTTATTCTTATGCTATGTTTTTTTTTTACATTTTTAAGTTTTCATGTAAAGTACATATTGACTTGTCTTAACTTAAATCCATGCTGGATAAATTAAAGTATGGTTTATAAAATAACCATTTAACTTGCAATATTTACTTCGTTTTCAGGACCCACGGTGAATCCAATTCAAACATCAGAGTGCTTAGAAAGAAATGGTACACAAAAATTCACAATATAATCCATTTAAGAATTTACATTAGAAGAAACCTTAAAGACAGCTTTTAATTAACTAATGAATTAAACAGCTTTTAATTAACTACTTAATTTAAAAAAAACATAACTACTTGTGTTTTTTTTTGTTAGAAAATGTTCTTATCAGAATATTATATCAGAGACATTAACTCCTGGTTTTACAATTTCTCTTCAAGGAGGGGATACACACAAAAGGGCACAAGTCTCTGTAAGAAACGTCCTGGCTCCATATACACATGTTCAAAGGCTATTAGACTAAGGCTGAAGTGATGGATGCCTATTTCATCTGTCAGACAGACGTTTAATTAAGGGCGCCGGAGCATTCATCGACCGCAAAAATATTTCATTATTAATCTTACATATTATTACATATTGTGTGTGGGCTCCGCATTCAATAGAATGACACGTGTCATGGAAATATATACACCACCATAACTAAATCCTGGAATTCAGTCGCATTCCCCCAGCTCCGTATAATATCCTGAGCCCTTCCTTCGCGTTTTCTAATATTGCTAGGCTTGTCATAATTCTTAAATTCCCATTTATTTTCTCATTCATGACAAAGTCGGCCATGATATGGCAATAGAAGTGCGTTTCAATTATTACAATTATTTTAGAAAACGTAATGGACATACGAAATTATCACTAAAATTGGGATAAAAAAGAACTTCAATATATACAAAGTAGGTAACAATGACCCAATTCTAGTTTATGTATGACTCGGCTATAAAACTTGAATCCCACAACCAGCACTCGTATACTAAACCTTTTGAAAATCTTAAAATGAATAAATTGAAACCAGGAAATTGGAAAAAAGGTAAACAAAAAGCATTAATGCATAAAAAAGTTTAATTGATACTCCAATCGGAGATGAGTATTACTATTATAAAACAATATATCATGATTAAAGTAAGTATCAAAAGAGCATTTAAATCATATGTTAAAACATATTTTGACATTTCTTCATTTTGTTTTTATTTTACTTCCTGTTTTGAAATATGTCAAATATATACAGTGCTGTTCCTAAGAGTAGCTGTAAAGCTGCGTCATTATTACTTTCTACTTGACTGTTGGAGTAATATCCTACCTTAGATCGAAACAAAACAATAACAATGCTTCTATAGTATTTCGAAGAAATTTTAAAAAAACTGATTTATTTCAATGTAGATATATTTTATTAACTAACTACTATCGAATCAATTATTTGCTATTATCTTGGTAAATTCTCCAAAATAAATCACAAATTCAACTTATGGGTACGTCATCAATTATTATTAATCAAAACGTAGTATTTTTAATTACATATAATATAATGCATAAAGGCACGTTGAAGATTAGTCACTAAAGGATTTTCTCCTTGGTTTGTATTTGTATTATCAAGACTAACGAATGGTAGCTTGAATATATCAAGATGAATCACCTAATTGTGTTATTGAAGGCATTTGAAAAACTAACCCTTGTAAATTAAAGATTTCAATGGTGCCAGTGATAATATGCATGTACTCTTACGTCATAAATTCATGACAAACAACACATTTCATTTTAATATTATTTAATTAAAGATTTCAATGGTGCCGGTGATAATATGCATGTACTCTTACGTCATAAATTCATGATAAACGACACATTTCATCTTAATATTATTTAATTAAAGATTTCAATGGTGCCGGTGACAATATGCATGTACTTTTACGTCATAAATTCATGACAAACAACACATTTCATCTTAATATTATTTAATCTCCAGTGATTAAAATAACAAGTAAACTCCGCTGAATGAGATACAACAAAAATTTGCAAGAAATACTATGGGTCACAGCCTTAGATTTGAATATAAATTATTTAGAAATTATATGCAATTTATTTGTTCTTTTTTTTTTTACACAAAAAAACGCTTGTTTGTAACATAGAAGTACGCTATAATTTGTCGTAAGTTAATATTCTTTATGTCATGGAAAAACAATACTTCGTATGAAGTATGCTTCAAAGAATTAATAATAATATAGTTATATATTTAAGCATGTTTTCAAATTTATTTACACATTTTTTTCGAATATGATCTACAAAATGTTATGTTAACAATTCCGAAAATGACAGGTGAAACTAAAAAAGATGAAGATACGTATTAAATTAACACTTTTTGCATGGGAAAATATTAATAAATCGAACATTTAAGTTTAAGAAATTTATTCGCATATTTTAGTCGTATTCCATTTTCCATGCTTATTTACCATACTTAATATAAACAACATAAATATAAATTACTTTGTTGAAGACACGAAACATAAAGACATGTGGATTGTTACAAAAATACTCTTGCATACTTTTTTCTAAAACAGACAATCTTTTAACTTAAGGAAGACAAAAGGACGATCTTAAAAAAAATCCTTGTAGTTTAAAAAACATATTCATTAAGTCTGCAATTACTTATTACAAAAATGTAAGCCTTTAAGAAAGCTCTACGAGTATAATGCAAAGAGTTTTAAAACAAAAGGTTAATATTTAATTATTTTTTTAATGTTTCATTTAAAATCAAATCACTTATGAAAATGTAAAGAGAAATGACATTTTGATTACACTAATGGCAAACTAAAGCCAAAGCCTTTGACAAAACACTGGTGTTTTATTTTATTTAGTGTTTTCAACGACAATGACTTATTTATAAATATATAAGGAAATCTGAAAGCTCCCCAAACCCATAAGATTAATGATCAATTGAGCTGACAATTGAGCTGACAATTGAGCTGACAATTGAGCTGACAATTGAGCTGACAATTGAGCTGACAATTGAGCTTGTTACTCTTCTCTACAATCGCCAAACATTTTAGAAGTTGACTTCAAGAAGGGAAATGGTACTTTCACTAAAATATTAAGCATTAAAGAGAAACATCATGGAAAGTTCTCAGGAACAATACGCCGGTATGAACTGGTGTTGTCATTTTCACGGCAACGGAAGTTCTCACCGACGCGGACGTCCCATCTCCTCTTTTCAGCCCCTGTAACTACTTTTTATAACCATACAAATGCGAGTAATCAGTTATCTCTTCGGTATTTAACCAGTTTCGGGACGAAAGTTTATAACATATTCAACCATTTGGAGTAAAACAAATTGACGATTTTAAAAAAGTGTTACAAGCCTTAAAAATATCATTTGAAACTTTGAAAAAGTTTTTTTTTTTATTAATTATCTTTTTAATATGCTTGAATCTATAAATGCAATGCCCTAAAATTTGGTGTTAAACACGCATTCAGTATAACTTTTTTAAATGAACATTTCATATTAACTCCATAAATAAATCAGCAAATATTATTTTAAATTAATCGTATTGGTTGGACCTATCGTTTTGTTTGTTTCCAAATAGGCGCATACATTTAATGTATACATTTTTATTTTGGACTATTTTAAACTATGATTTTTTAAAGGTGTTAAAGGACTAAGAGTTCGCAACAACATTTAAGATTTTGGATAAAGAAATAAATAAAAATAAAAGCAGTTAAATAATAAAATAAATGCAGCCTCTCTAAATAAAGTATCCAAGTAAGAAAATAACAATTACATTATAAATTCAAGATTATTTTGAGACCATAAAATCTTATTTTTAGCGATTGTTTAGTTCAAAAGGAAAATATATTTTTAATTATATTTTTCATAGTCCTAATTTGTGGAACAACCGCATTTTATTTGATTTTTTTTTCAAATCGGAAATACTTCCAGGCGATAATTTTTTTTGCACAGCTTCATTGAATGAATGTAGTTTTATAGACAGTTTTTCAACGAATATGAAACTCAACGAAAAGAAGATATTTTTTCGGAATTAAAACTATAATTTCGTTAATTACAAGAAGTAAAGCTCAAAAGATGATTATTTCTCATGGAAATTTAAAAAATGTTAAATTTCTATTTGATTGACTCTTAAAGAATATGGAAGATCACAAAAAAAAATTACTTCAAAACATATACTCGTGCCAAACAACGTCAACATTAACCAAATATGGTGGTAATCAACAGGTTTCATTCGTTATACAACAATCAATATATTTAGTACCTTGATTGATTAATGAAATCTGGATGAGAAAAAGGAATGAAAGAAGCCGAGTAAATGCCGTGAAAATGCGTGAGCTGAAAATAAAATGTTCGATTTATCACAGAATAAAAATTGTCTGTACGAATATAATGAATGAATATACTGATTTAGTAGAATGGAAATGGACACTTTGATAAGTTTGACGAGTTGTTCATAAGATAGAGGAATAACAAGAAGAGGCATGCTTAGACTAAGTAAATTTTAATGAATGAAATTATGACAAGTCAGAGAAACTGTATAAGAAAATGAATAAATGTAGAAGACACAAAAATGTATGTGATGAGAGAAAAATCTTACGTTTTGTCAGACTGTTTCTCGCTGTTTGTATGTATGTACAAAAAAAACTTGAAAATAATAAGGTTATAAAAATCACTAATTTAAAAATCACGAAAAAACTGAATGATCTAAATATAATTTTTATTAGATTTTGTGTTTAATTTTATTTACTGACAACCATTTTTTATTAACCAAATTTACTAATATTTTTGTGTATTAAGATATTTTAATGATCAAGCTCATTTTTAATAACAACTTCAATGTACAATAATTTTCAAAAAAATATAACACAAGTTTTTATTTTCTCCCTCTTGTAAAATTTATTATCAAATTGAACTCTCTGAAATTATTAAGATTGTTATTATGTTTCAATACATTTATCCACAAATGCCACTAAAACTTCATAATTTAGGGGTACAAAAGAAAATTGCACATTTGCAAACGGTGTATTTAATTTCTTTTTCTTGATGATGTTGTTCCTTTCCTTCTTAGCAGCATCCATTTTTTTAAAAAGTATCTGCAATATATTCTGAAACAAGTCGAATATTACAAGATATAATATTTAAAAAATAAGGTTTTAAAAATTCATAATTTGAATTAAAAATAAATGATCTTACATTGTTAAACTTTTATCAAAGCTGTATATTATTTTACTTTTTTAGAATAATTAGTACTGTATAAATAAAAATAGTACCTTCAAGTAATAAAAGGTATTGTTTATTTTTCAAATTTATATATACCAAAATTTTGTGTAAAAATACTAGGCAGGACTGTGACTGTGACTGTGACTACCATCAAGTTTTGTTATGAATAATATAATTTAAAAACGAATTCCGAAATGGCGTTTATGATCATTAATCTACACTTAATCACAATTTTCAATACAAAATTGTTGAAAATTTTCTTAGATTAACTAAGAACTATTCAAGCTATTAAAAAATATTTTTTCTAATAATAAGGGAGGGATTTATATTAAAGTTACTTTCGTATTTCACATCAGAGTACAATTGAAAACTATATTTTAACTATGCAATATTTACTACTATGCCTTCTTTATATCTAAATAAATGTTGGCATGGCTTGAATTTGATTGAGTTCAAGTATTTTTTATGATAAATTATTTTCTTCACAGGAAATAATGATTAAATTCATGAATATTTCTATTACAAACTTTCATGGTCTCGGTGAAATCTATCGTTAGTTTAAATTCAAGTATAATTTTATGTTATCTTTTAATCGAATCAAATATGATATTCAAACGATATTGTTTAGTTGCTAAAGAATAAGAGAGATAACTATGAACATATCATAATACTTTTCAAATAACTCTTTCGATGATAACTACTAATTACTCACTTCGTACTTTGAATTTTAAACAAACTCTGCAGTTTGTAGTAGTACAATGAATATGCACTTACTTTCTCCGCTATGCAGGTATTTAACGTACGAGTATATCCATTATATTATACTTAATTAATCATTTAGACAAATTATTAGATTTTATCATTGAACATTCAAATATTATACCTGATTTTGGCTCACTGATACAATCTCGTTATCTTTTTTAGGTTTCTCAACAAACTCTTGTAGTAGCTTCTTCAACGTAACTTTTTTCTTATCCCCACACGGAGATATCTTCAAAGTCATTTTATTGGTAGCAAAATTATTAAAAGCCACAATGATACTTTTCCTCATATTTCTCTCATACAGAAGATCCATGTTGAATACAAAACATCCGTAAAAGGAATAGTTATTAAAGAATTTGCTCTCAATAATAAGAACCACCCAGTGCTTTGCCTCACGAACTTCACTGTTTGGAGTGTCTGGTATAGTTTTCAATTGGGGCAAGACATACGTTTCTTTGAGTATTATATGTTTAGATAGGTTTTTGTTTTTTTCAGGTTTCTCTTTTTCTGGACAAATTTCGATTAAAAAGTGCTTGACCACAAAATAAATTTCAAAGATATCACTTATTTTAAAAGTATTATCTCTGAATTGCTTCTCCACTTTGTCCTGTTCGGGATTATATGCAACCAATCTGAAAATTAAATGCAAAAAATAAAATTATTACCTTTATTTATGTTTTAAGACGAAGCCACTGGTTCACAAATGTTATTCTTAATGCTAAATAAGGCCTTTATATGAATTTATTGGGTGAGAAAATGTAAGTAAAAAACTACACAAATGGGATGGACAGAACCAATTTCTTTCAATGTTAAAACAATGTACAGCACATGTGCTTTAAAGGTTGCGCAGAAGAATTTTTTTTTTCAATATACTCCTGCGAACACTTTATTTTCATTCGTATAGTTATCCTTGAATATATCCAAACTGATTTTTGGACATACTGAAGATTTGACAGGACCCATTAATCAAGCCTTTAGGTTTAGAATAATTGAATTGGGCAAGGAAATCGTGGTTTGTCACCGAACGTTATAGCTATAGCTATACTACCCTACACATCAACGGGCAACAACACTCGCACGAGTATTAAGCGTGGCTTGTGAGCAACAAGTTTAGCGTGTATGGGCATTGTTTCTTGTCAAACTCTTTTACCAGAAAACAAATCGTGTGAAATAGGGATTTGAACCCCAATCTCCCTGGTGAAAGTCAGGCGTCTTACTGATAGGCTACGGAAGTCATTTAAGGTGGCATTAAGTGATAAAGAGTGATCTATTAACCTTTATGGTAGAGTTATGTAACAGTAAGCGGTTTACTTGTCCTTGTAACAAATAACAATGAAATATTACACCAGTAATGAGAATTTGCAAATAAAAATAGGCATACATACCGACATCTTTCAACAGGGGTGCCATTAAGGTATTCTTTGAATTCTGGATATACCTCAGCGACCAGCTCTTCTAATGTGGATTCTTCGTAGACCAATAACGTCTTCTCTATAATACCAATCTGACCTTCTGGTTTCAAATAAAAATTTGTATAGCGAACAGATTCTTCATTTTCCTCTAAACACTCGTGCATTAATTTCTGAAAACAAAAAAGTATAACTCGTTTAATTTTAAAATAATGCAACAACCTCTGGAACGACCACTCGCAATTGCTAGTATGAATGAGTAAAGAGGAACATCGTACCCCAGTGGGTGGATTTCACCTGTAGATGTTTTACTAGTAGCTAGCTATGAACTGTCCTGTAGGACCTAGAAATATTTTATCAGGCTCCAAATAGGAATTGGAAAATCAAGGACAACATGTGAGAATTAGGAGTGTTACGTGATGGATCCACTGTATATATCTGCAGTGAAGAGAAGTCCTCGCAACTCTTGCTGTAGTGTCCGAGAAACCCAGTATTTCGCACCGAAAAGCGCCCAGTGACATGGTGACAGAGGTTTTGACGGAAATAATGTAATGCTTTTGACCAAATAAAGAGGTGCTATGTACTATTGTATAATATATGGTGCCTTCTATGTAATGAATCTGTTTAAACTATTTCATGTGAATTTAATATCGATCTGAAGATGATTGCTTTTGCGATGATATTTTTGTAATTTTATTGATATGTAAGTTTTTCATGTGTTTTATTACTTTTCTGGCAATATAATTTTAGACTATTTTCATCAAAATATAAAAGTTTAAAAATATCTGTTTTTAAGTTATCTTAGAATATTACAAAATATCTGTGTTTAAGTTATCTAATAGTATTACAAAATATCTGTTTTTAAGTTATCTTAGAGTATTACAAAATATCTGTTTTTAAGTTATCTTCGAGTATTACAAAATATCCGTTTTTAAGTTATCTTAGAGTATTTATTACAAAATATGTTTAACCAATTATTTATTGTGATACAGTCTTGAAAAAACTCTCATTCGTTATTTTCCGAAGAGATCTGATTACTCGTACAAAGCGCTACCAACTTAATATGATTATTTTCCAGAGGCTTGTGATTTAAAAAATAAATTGAATCTGTCAATTTTGTTGAACAATTCAATATTTTCCATGTTTACCTTCGACAATAATTTTCTACATTTTATTTCTTTATGTATTATAAGTATTTGATTTAATTTTATGACAATTCACTCGACTGTTTCTCCGTTCATTGTTTGCTCGTTCAAGTTAAAATACATAATTTTAAATCTTAGTCATCCAACCATCAAAAGGAATCTATAGATAGTATGTTGATCAGCCAGTCAGGTATGGTTTTATATTGTGCTATTAATGCCCAAACTTGAATGGAACAAAAATAAAGAATTAGAAAAGAGACGGTGAGGTACTTGGCCTTATTAATAAGATGCGTGTTTTCTTGTTAATAAGAGGGCTGAAAATTCGATTTCCGTTGGTACCCAGAATTTTCAAAGAGTACCTATAATAAATAATCTGGTTTTCAG
This sequence comes from Odontocerum albicorne, assembly GCA_949825065.1. NCBI lineage: Eukaryota > Metazoa > Arthropoda > Insecta > Trichoptera > Odontoceridae > Odontocerum > Odontocerum albicorne. The sequence goes on from CATKWJ010001184.1 coordinate 9,818, forward strand.
ATTGGTTTAATATGTTTCTGATTGGTTGAAAGAGATTTCTAGGTAGTGATAAACCAACCAAATTGTATAAAAAATCGTAATGCAATACGATAAAACGAGAAAATTAACCCACAACTTTTATCGTCGCCGGATTCTTAACTTAGTATTATAGTTGGCGTGCTTCTTTAGCATTCAGTATACGAGTATGTAGTTCGCTTTTTTATATATCTCGTACTTTTAAGGGAATCGATTGTTGTTATTCATCCAAAAGTATTGTTGTTCTGATTACATAAACATCGGCCGATTACATAAACACTCTTGGAGTGACACGTGTTAAAAAACACTGAATATTATTGTGATGATGTCATAAATTATTTTAAATTCCAATGTTGAATTTTGTCAAAAACAAAGCATAAGTCTCTTATTTTCGTATATTTAAAAAAATCACATCATTTCATCGCTGACTATACATTTCGTCGTTCCTTTTTACACTGTTTAGACGTAACATACTAAAAGTAACACCTAGCTAGCACTTACTAAAAACTCTCGAACACTGTTTACGCAATAGAATCATTTAAAGACTAATCAACTAATAAAATCTACAATTCACCACTAGAATACTTACGACTATTAAATGGGATATCGGAAATAATTCGCTATCGTGCTTCTGAAACTTCTGTAGAACGTAAATTTTATTTTAACCGTATTAAAGAAAACATTTTTAAAATATATCTATCCAGCTTAGAGGTTTTCCTTCGGCAGATCCTTTTCTGAGCAGCTTTCAGTGAACGATGGTTAGACTATTAATTGCTACATAAAGTGTCCAAGGCAATCATGAAGGAGGCATGTCACTTACTTTCGAGTAATCCGAAAATTGTTCCATTGTCACTGAAAACTCGTTCAGCGCGGTATTCTTTCTGCGGTAGATCAGCATGTACGCGCTGTTGCTGGATAGGCCGCCATACCCTCTCTCCAGATCTTCTACGGGGATCTGGAAATGTTTTAGTTTTAAACGTTTGTATTGCTATGCTCGATATTTTTTTGTAAAGATGCGACAAAAATATCACTGACGAAGATGGTATGGGCTACTCGTAGATTATATAAAGAACTGGGAAATACCTTATGAAATGAATTTCATAAATTTAGACCAATTTGAAGAGGACCAAGTGAAATGACTCAGCTGATCTGATTTTAACTAGGAGAGGAGATAAAGCGATAGATTTTTAAAAATATCTAAAATAAACTAACACCACGTATTTATTTTTAATCTATCACTGAAGGCAGACATCTATATTTTTCTTTTCGATATATGCATACATTTTTTGACATATCTCGATATATACATTATCAAAAAAGTTTTTTTTTTACTTCATTTAGAATTTTATTAGAAGCCTCTTTCTTTTACTCCGTTATTTTCTCCTTAGTGATTTGCCATTTATTAACAATATATGGAAAGAGAATGTTCTATTTGCTTTAAAACAGTCTCGCATACTTGATTATTTTCCTCGAAACGACATATTACTTTGGGTTAGATGCAAATATATTATATGTTGTAATTTGTTTTATCAAACACTGTTTATTCCCCTTATTGTAACGGTATAATCCTACCGGTTTCAAGGCTTTCACCTCATCATCTCAGGAGCACACACATCATCAGGGGAGCACAAAGTCTTGTTTGTGCTCCCTGATGATGAGGTGAAAACCTTGAAACCGATAGGGTTATATCGTTACAAAAAGTGGAATAAACAGTGTTTGATAAAACAAATTACAATATATTTAAACCTCCACAATGTTTATGCCTTACTATAAATAATATATGTTATATGCGTTTTGAAAACTGGATATTTTGCATTTAAATAGCATGAATAATCAAACGATTTATTTTTTAGTGATCATGATATCTTTACTAGGGATATTGACATCGACAAGAATTGAGAATTATTTTAAAAAAATCATATGTTTAAATATTTACTCATCCTCAGCAAAATGTGTATACAAGTATTACAATATTGTAATGTTTTTATACTTTATCAGTTTTTCCCTCTATGATCAGCCTATGAAGATAACCTGACAAAACTTAACCTGGAAAGTAATTTTTCCCTCTATGATCAGCCTATGAAGATAACCTGACAAAACTTAACCTGGAAAGTAATTTTTCCCTCTATGATCAGCCTATGAAGATAACCTGACAAAACTTAACCTGGAAAGTAATTTTTCCCTCTATGATCAGCCTATGAAGATAACCTGACAAAACTTAACCTGGAAAGTAATTTTTCCCTCTATGATCAGCCTATGAAGATAACCTGACAAAACTTAACCTGGAAAGTAATTTAATATTTGTTTGATTATTTTATTGAACTGATGCAGCAAATACTAAAAGGAATAATTAAAAAAAAAACAATATTACCTGAGCAATTTTTTGATCATTGAAGGAGTACCAAGAGTCTGTTTTAAAGTCTTTTACGTAGGTTATATAATGGCCTGCAAACGTAGTTCCACTATGTAGAACAGCGCCAAATAGTTCATATGTAATCGGGATGTTTCCTTCATCGTCCCTCAAAAATTCATTTACCTCCAATTCTACTGGAAATGTAATCCTGTAAACAGAATGAAATAAATTTTCATCAAAAAAGTACCAAACACTTTTAATTTGTAAGTTAATACAGATATCCTATTCACGTATCTTACTCAACATGCATGAAGATTGTGTCATCTCCATTCTAGTCACCAACGATAACATCGATTATTTGATTATTTACCATTATAGGCTATTAATAAGTTATTGCAATTTTAGTTTGTCCGTAATTTTATTATTTTTGACATAAATATATGTTTGTTAAAAATGGTTTTCGGAGAGATTGCTCTTCTTCATATTTAAGCTGATTTCAACAATATGTGGTCCCTTTGCACTACAAAAACATTTGTGTGCACATGTGCTGAATAACTTTTAGTATTGAAAATATTTGTTCCCTTCTTTCCCCATCTCCATAGAATGATTTTGTTTTGGTTAAAAGAACTCTTAAATGTTAAATTTACTTTTTATTTCATAAATTTTCTCAATCTTAGATTTTGAGGATATTTTGATCCATTATTTCCATTAGGTTTCGAGTATTGTGTATGATGTCTAAATAAAAAAATGGTTTCACTTCCTCCCATAAAAAAAACAATTTGTTTTACTAAATTTTGAAAAACGTTCATACATAATAACTTATTTATATACTCACTTGCCATTAACTTTATTGGCTCGTCTATTCTGAAGATCATAATTGAAACGCAGTAGACAACAATGCAATACATATGGTAGCTGAGAAATTCTGAGATCTTTGTAAGTATCTGTTTTTATTGCACACTTCTCACATGTTACTTGGTTGGACCCTGATAGCAATTCTGTAGAGAAAAATCCCCTCAATACTTCATTCAATGTCTCGTAGTGTCCTTCAGGCGAGTCGTTCCACACTGGCAGCTGGAGATCCAGGAAAGTACTCTCAACAGAATTTTTATGTGAGCACACGGAGCAAGTAGTTTGACTACTGGTCTTTCCTGAAATGTGTAAAATCATAATACAGCCCATTTAACACAAGATCGTCACAAGTAGATATTTGAAAAAATAACTGATTTATTATTATTAAATGACTAAAGCATATTTTTTAAGTAAACGTAAATGACTTCATTAGACAGGTAGTCACTCCTCTTAACTTATCTCCAGCCCGAAATACAATATAATGCTTCCGAAATCTTTATGTAATTCAATAGTATTGTATTGTATTGTGATATTTTATTACTTATCTCCAAAATAAGCTTTTAGATTGATTTTTTATGTTTAAGCTGATTCATTTCAAAACTATATTATTTCTACTCATAACTATTTAATTAAATGTGTGATATTATAGTAAACTAATGGCGTACACATCGCTTCACCATAATTTAATTACACTAAGTTTTTTTTATTTGCAAACGTCGACATATATGTTATGTATCAATTCAGATGATACTATATATGGCCAGAAAGTGTGATTGATAGAGGGATATCAATAATGAATTGAATTACCGTTTAGCCAACTAACTAGGCTATAAAAAAATCTTATCTAAATAAGTGCACCGTTTGAAGAAAAAAAAAAACAAAAGAAATACATTTTCTTTTTATTAGGATTTTATATATTGATTAAAAAATATTTTTAAATCATCATTAAAAGGGCTCTACCAAAACTCTCTTGAAAGGCGGTTTATAAAGTTCGTAATAATTAAGAAAATAGAATTTTAACTATTGAATCAATGTGACTTTAAAAAGTAAGCTTTCCTTCAAAAAATATCTCGTATTTCCGATACTGAGATAAGAGTTGTGCCATTAAGAGAATATTCATAGAAAACTTGACTATTACTCGTAACTAATGCAATGATACCTAGTTTCATGTTGTGGGTGTTGAGATTATGATGCAGTTCGAATTGTATATGCTTGTGATTTAAGTTCAAGTATATAGTATCTAAGGATTTTAATGCACTGTGAATGTTTTAGCTAAGTGATTTTATATTTACAAATATATGAAATTTGTGATTGACTAATGAGACCACTTCGCCACAAGTTTTGATTGATTCGTTCTCTACGTGTGCAAATGGAGGGTCGTTTAGAATTTGCTTATACTCTTTAATTCGGCTTTCTATTAAAACGGTTCAAATTTTAAAATTATGCATAGAGGGTAGAAAACAAATATTTCTGTGATTAATATATAGTAAGTTATTAAAAAAAGTAATTTACATATAATAGTTGGGAGTGGTTAGTACCTTTGTATGCATCATGTACTGTCAAAAATGTATTACTCATTTGGCTAGTATTATTCAAAAGTAGTTGCTGAAAAGTTATTTTTGTTCGCCATTTTTCAATATAACCGATGAAACTCTAATTTGGTCGGTGATAATATTGTTTAAAGAAGTATAGGGAACAGTTCAAATGAGTGTAGGGTGTATAGTTCAAATGAGTGTAGGGTGTATAGTTCAAATGACTAATTATAAAATATACGAGAAGTTTGGGCAGACCTTGAAAAACGTGTGAAGATCTGTTCTCTCTACCTACCCCAATAAGAACATTGCATGATGGTGAGGACGATGAAGTTTGTGCTAAAATACAACTCTTTACTTGACCGACAATACTTGTATTATATATGATTTTATGTATTATTAGAAGGTACAAAATATTATACATTACGTCAATGTATATATTTTGTCCTATTTAACAAAAATGAATAAAGATACGAGTATAAGTGGTAACCATCATAACAATTCTCATTTTTACTATTTACTCTTCGTCTGGTCTTCTTTATCGGTGATTATTAAACTTTCAATGGTTTCCTTCTTTCTATGCCCTTATGTTACACACTGCACAACGAGGATTCCTCAGACTATTATTGAACTGAATCTTTTAATATATTGAACATAGCTGATCAATATATTAAAAGATCCGTAAAAGGTATAATATATTTACAATACATTTATTACAAATTTTAACTTTTTACGTTATTATGACCATAATTTTGGGATTTATTAGTTTATTTTATTGGCTATATAAAAAAAATACCTTCGTAAAATTTCTCAATCAAATCTTCCTGATTGCATTTTTTAAGAGCCAGCCTCAATGCGTCGAACAGCGCCGAACACAGCTCTTGAACGTCCTGTTGATCTCTCGAGTGGGGTCGAAACCAATGAAAGGAGCTCGTAAACTCCTTCGTAGACAGCGCAGTGCGTCTTGAAACCTTCATTTTTTTGTGAAGTAAAAAATATGAAAAAAGCTGTGAACCTAATACAGGGTCTATCAATAGGGACGCTCGAAATTTGTTAGATTATAACGGCCATGTTGCTAAAGCAACATCTGTCAAATTTGTTGTGAATTATTCAGTAGTGTATGGCAAGTAACCATGAAAGGTTATAGCGTTGAACAACGTGTGCAAATCATCAAATTTTATTTTCAAAATCAGTGCTCCGTTCGAGAAACGTTCCGCGCCTTACGTGATTTTTATCCTCGCCACAACCGTCCTGCCGAGTCGACTATTTGACGTTTGGTGGCCAAATTCGAGTCGACCGGTTCAATAAATAATCAACCATCACCCGCACGTCACCGAAACGCAAGGCCTGTTGAAAAGATCGGTGATGTGCGCGAGAGTGTACGGGAAAACCCGAGGCAGTCAATTTCTCGTCGTTCACAAGAACTTGGCCTTTCTGCGACTTCAACTTGGCGAATTTTGCATCGGGACTTAAGTCTGCACCCGTATAATATCCAACTGACCCAAGAACTTAAGGTAAACGACCATAGACAACGCCGTGTGTTCACTGGTTGGGCTCTGTAGCAATTGGAAGTTGACCCAAATTTCGCCAAAAAAATCATCTTTAGCGACGAGGCCCTTTTTTGGATGAATGGATGTGTGAACAAGCAAAATTGTCGGATTTGGGACGATATCAATCCACACGAGATACACCAGCATCAAATGCATCCCGAGAAAGTCATTGTTTGGTGCGAATTTTGGTCTGTCGGAATTATCGGTCCGTACTTCTTCCAAAACGAAACTGGCATTGCCATAACCGTCAACGGCGAGCGCTACAGATCGATGATTAGCGACTTATTGTGGCCTAAACTGGATGATATGGATACCGACAACATGTGGTTCCAACAAGACGGCGCTACGTGCCACACAGCCCATGCCACTAAGGACATTCTGCACGAGCGATTTGAGGGCATGGTTATCTCGCGCGGCGGCAACTTGAACTGGCCACCGAGATCGTGCGATTTAACGCCTTTAGACTTCTTCCTTTGAACGAACGCCATCCAGCAAATTCAGCTAGATTTATGCGACAAAGTCATCGAAAATTGGACCTCCCGAATACGTGCCACCAAGCACGGTGGACATTTGAACGGCATTATATTCCATACCATACAAAAAGAATTGAGTGGATATCTCACACACAACTTGTTTTATTTACATTTAAAAATTGAGCGTCCTTGTTGAAAGACCCTGTACATGTAAGTAATTATCATTGCTTATTTGAACATGCTTATACAAAATAGAGTTTGAATAATTCCTAGAATACGACTCAAAAAAGTGAACAACTTTCAATATCTCAAAACTAAAAGATCCACAGCAAAACGAATTTAACAAATGTAAAGAAGAGACCAGAAGTTCGTAAGAGTCTCCCTATATAAGCGAATCTCTGAATTTATGCCATTTGAAAAGTCACAGATAATCAGATTTTCTTCAAATGTAGGACAGAATAACTAGTTTAGCAATTTTTCAGCTTAACAAGCAAACATATTTCACAGAATATCGCTCAAGAATATATTTGAGCATATTCAGCTTATTGATGCCAGTTGTTTTAGTAATAAACTTGTTATCCATTTTAGTTTCGAATCGATACGAATAAGATTTTAATGGCTTCCCATTTTTGATATATTTTCATTGGAGAGTTGGCAAATAATGGTTTGTAAAACAGTATGAATACAGTTCAATTACATTGAATTGTAGGATTGCCTGACCAACGCCCTGGACATTTTGATTGATTTATAATACCTGTTCTATAAGAATAAGTGACATAAAACCTTGTGCAGTAGAACTTTTCAAAAGTGTTATGAATAGATTTAGTTATTTCCTCAAACCCCACTGCGCAGTAGACCGGTCTGTAATGAATGCTCAAATTTCCTCAAACCCCACTGTGGCTATCCGCAGTTGACCGGTCTGTAATGAATGCTCAAATTAGGGCTTAACAATTTAATGATCTTGGGGAAGATTATATATATTTTATTAGTTCGACAATTTTATTATCTGTTTTTTATAAGTTTCCAGCCTTTAATTTTATCTTTTCTTTTCCGTTTTACACTTTCCTAATGTCGTACCGTGCACCAAATACATCCAATTTATTTTTGGTTTATAATTAGAGATAAAAGAAAACATATTTTTCTTAATTCCCAAGAAAAAATATTTATTACATTTTTTATTGATATAAAAAAAATCTTACTTGTAGTAAAATAAAAAGCTTTTGAAGCTCTTGGAGCAGTCGTGCTTCTTCTACTTCCTCGTCAATTTGCCACCCGATGACACGATTTTTGAACTCTGGAGTCATGAAGAGTGCTTGAAGTAATGAATTCAAATAGCATGTATTTGCGTCATTTATCAAACCAACGTAGTCTGAAAATTAAATACAATAAAAGTGAAGGTTTTCTTATCAACTATGCAAAATAATTAAAGCATTCAAACAGATGATTGAGTTTATCAACACGGCACTCAACCTATTCTTCTACTTAGCTAGAGCGTTATGAATTGTGACAACATTTTACAATGCAAAGTTAATTTACTCCCAAAAGTATGTTGATGTTGAAAGAAGTGAACCACTATAAATCTGATAACTGAACAATTTAGATAATAAACTATTACAAAGCTTACTCCTTAAAAAACAAACACAAAGGAACTTTGAAAAACTGTCGAACATATTATACTATTGTATTTATTTTTCTCAATGGATTCATACATGAAACGCATACGCATGAAACGCCCAACTTCTGAATATTTGAAAGTAAAGGAGTATTTATTATTGTTGTGTTTAAAATTTTATTTTAAAACGAGTGTACCTCAGATACCGGTTGTTGCCAGAAGAAAACTTAAAAGATTACTACAATAGAAGGCGAGCACAAGAAGACGGAATAAAAGTACCGTGACGTAGAGATATCTCTTGCTGTTGCTTGAATCAATGAACAATTAACGCTAGAGAAATTTGAGGCCACTATATAGTTGCATATAAACCATAACCATCCATCATGAGACAAAATGCACACGAAGTGATCCTGGGCAAGACCACAGAGCAGTTTGACATATTCAACTGCCTTTGTATTTTGGCTGCATTGAGGTCGATTACACATCTGAGCTCATGAAACTATGTATGAACTGTGGGCAATAAGTGTATGGGCTGAAAAACGTCTGATGTCTTCGCAGCCGGGCTCACTCTTTATTAGTAGGGGGATGTTATGAGGGGAGCCCAGACCTCTTGATAGTTTTTCTCTTAAATGTATTTTATCAGTC